>JAGMWU010000089.1:19235-60467 GCA_018697195.1 Certhia americana | reverse complement strand
TTATCTTAAAATAAAATAATAATTTTCAAGTACATGGAGGATTTTAAAAGTTGTAAGAATAGAAATTATCTCTTTGATTATCCACAGGACTGAATACCTTTAGGTTTTTAAAGTGTGCAGAATTGATAAACATGAAAGAGCATGTTGGAGGTTAGGTTTTGCTTTTTTTTCCGTTCTCTCAGGAAATTTTTTTCCCTGGTACCTATGAGACGATGAACGGATTGGTATTTAGAGACAAATAGACGTGGATGGGCGTATTGGAATTTAAAGTGGTAGAGGTTGGGGAAGGGGGAACGGGGACGGCGGACGGGGGGGGGGAAGCGGAATGGTTTCGGCAGTCTCCCCTTAGGTGGGGGTTAGAGGCGATTTTTTCCGGAAATGCTGGCAGACGGTTGTGTGTTTGGTGCTGGGACTAATGATAACCAGGGCCTCACTGCTACTGCCTGAGCAGTGCTCACGGCTTCTCCTTATCGTGGGTGAGCCATTGATCCGAAAGAGCGGCCGTTGGCCTGGGGATTTTCAAACGCCCGACTCGATGGGAGGGACTCTCACCATCAGCCGGGTGCTTTTTCAGGGGAAAACCCGGGCCCCCATTCTCTCCATCTTATGGAGGGAAACACCTCCCGGTTTGCTTACTGGAGCCTCTGCTCCTGCTGCGGCAGTCGCCAGGACTACATAGGGACACGCGAGAGCCAGGGGGGAAGAATGGAACCACTCCCCCAAGTTCTCTCTGGACCACCCCCCCCACCCCACCCACCCCCCCCCACAAGGCCACCGACATTACCACCGGGAGAGGCCTCAAGAGCTGCCTGGGTCGCCCTCTGGAGCCGCCGAGGACAAACAGGCCCTCTGCAGCTGCAAGGAGTAACGGCATCACCTCGTTTAACACGAGCCAACAGCGCCCCTTGTGGCCCCAAAAAAAAACTTTAAAAGCACCAAAGGGGAACTGCTCGCCAGGTGGGGGAAAAGGCTGGCTTTGGGTTTCGGTTTCTTTGTTGTGTAGTCGTCTGTTCTTGTTATATATCTAAGACCTATATATATCTTAGTAAAAAATGTATGCATTTTCACATAATTTGCCTGAAAGCCTGGAATTCAAGGTTATAATAATTTGGAGGGAATGGAGTCACCATTTTTCATTCTAGGGAGGTCCCCACCTTCCTTGGCAGACACTTTTACTACAAACCAGGACAGGAACATATGGAAAAAAGTACCGAGTGACGATCCAAAAACTATCTAGAAATGTTACTGTTCTTGGTCCTTAACTACCTAAGCTTAGGGGGGAAATGACATGAACTAATTCAGATACAAACAAACTGCAAGGGGGTCTTTTCTTGTAGGTTGATCTAGAAGTGATAGAATGGACATCAGCGATCAGGAAAATAATGACTCATAGAATCATAGCTTAGACTCATGATGGCCTGGGTGGGAAGGGACCTTAAACCATCTGTTCCAACCCTCTGCCGTGGGCACGCGACATCTTACCACTAGACCAGGTTATGCTCAGAGGTTCCATCCAGCCTGGCCTTAAAAATTTACAGGGATGGGGCATCCAGAGTCGTTGGGGAACCTGTGCCCGTGTATCAACACTCACCCAGTAAAGAATTTTTTCTCATATCTAATCTAAAACTACTCCTTTCAGTTTGAAGCCACCCCCGTGAATATCAGTAGAACACCACAAAAAATATTCTCTTGTTTAGTTGAAAAAAAAGCTTTTTTCTCCACATCCCATGTTAACTTTAACAATGGATGACAATAAGAATTTATACGCATGGGTGGGGGGAAAGTAATGTTTGCCGGAAGTGAAATCTTTATCGATAAACTTTATCCCTCCAAAAGGAACACAGTGGACACATAAAAGATGAGGAGAGACATGTCCTAAGGAAGTTGATAATAATGTAGCAGGAACATTAAGCAATAGTATTCAATATTGTCTAAATGATTTGTCTGGATGTCCAAATGATGAGAAGAAGTAGTAGGCCTCCAGCTTTGTCTGAGCTCTCCTTGAAGGACTCATTTGTCTTGTCTGGTGGGATAGAATTCATTTTCTCCCGTGGCTGCTGTGGACTGGTTTTGATTTTTGCTGAACACAGGGTAGATAATTATAGAGGATGTTTTTGCTATTGCTGAGCAGGCTTACACAGAGCCAGGCCTTTCCTGCTTTTGTATGGCCAGGCTGCGTGAGGGGGATGGGGGGCATGGGAGATTTGGAGGAGACACAGCTATGGAAAGGGTGCCCAAACTGACACAAAGGATATTCCAGACCAGATGACACGATGCGCGGTATGTAGAGTGGGGGGGAAGAGGAGAAAGGGGGGAGCTATGTTGAGTGATGGTTATTTATTTCCCAAGGCACTGTTATGTGTTGACAGAGCCCTGCTAGCTGGAGATGCTGACCACCTGCCTGTCCAGGGGAAGCAGTGAATTAATTATTCCTTGTTTTGCTTGTTTGTTGTGAGTGGCTTTTCCTTTCCCTATAAACTGTCTTTATTTAACTCAGCGTTCTCAGCTTTTGCCTTTTGATTCTCTACCTGATCTGTGGTAGGGGAGTGGCTGTGGAGGCTGGCTTTGTACGTGGGTCTTAACCAGACATCACTTTTATTCCAAATTTGTAGGGTTTGTAGTAGTGGTTTTGGTCGCCAATTGAAATTTCACCAATCAAGACCAAAGCAGCTTAAATTTAAACTAATAAAAACTTTATGAATACCAAGAAAAGGAAAAACAAAAGATCAAGAATCAGAATGAAGAAACCTTCAAAACACTCTCCCCCCCCCACCAACTATTCACATTCTCACTGACAATATAAAAAGAACAAAACCTGGGATTTCAGTCAGTTGCCATATGAAATAGCATTTCTCAATTCACAAAGGAGAGGAGTCTTGTCTGAATACCAGAGCGATTTTCCACAAGGATACCAGTTATATACTATCACATGTCAGGAAGGCACACGAGGGGGAAGAAAAATTTCCCATTTTTTTTTTTTTTTTTTTTTTTTGTGAAGCCCCTCCATGAGAAAAGCTTCACAGTTGCTCATGGGCATATCAGCTGTTAGGGCAGTTTAAGGATGCGTTCCTAGGATAAACAAGAGTTCTCTTAATCTATTTCTCTTCATCTCACGAAAGAGGTCTCTTTTCGCCACTGGGCAGAGGAATAATTTCTCTCTCTCTCTCTCTTGATCTTCCTTGTTCGAATTTCCTTAGATTCACACCTACATAACTCACAGCTATGACTAGAGCTTGTTGCCCCCCTAACAGCATTTCATGCGTTAAAGGGAATTAGTCCATTCTCTATGACTTACAAGAGAAACCTAGGGAAAACTCCTCACTTCTTCAGTTACGATCTCTGTCACTCTACTGTCATTAGGTCTCATTGCTGTGTCTCTGCACATCTCATTCAGTTTTTTTCTTTCACTCGGGTAGGATTCATATTGTGGAAAGGTTTCATATGGTCAAGAAAGAGTTAAAATTTCTCCAGGATCTCTGCCAGGCTATAGAAGCAGGTCATCGGTGTCATATTTCAAAGCTGTGCTGGGGGGGGCAAGATATAGGGGGCTGCCAAAGTCAATTCTGGCTGCATGAGAGGGGGCGGTAGATCTTTTTCAGCCTGGTCAGGATCAGTTGTGCACGACGAGGGCCGATTGTTATTTCTCTCTCGTAAAGCAACTACATAATCCAGCCCCTACCCAACCCCCCCCCCCCAAGGCTGCATGGGCCAGGCCGTCAGGCTCGGCCAATCTGCCTTGGCTGAGGGCTCTGGACTCTTCCTTCCACCCCACCCCTGCCCCGGTCAAAGGCCTACTGGGAGGGTGGTGAGGAAAAAGGGGAACTCTTGACCGGACTGGCCCATAGGTCTGGGACCAAACCGAGTTGTTACCTTTCCACACCGCGAAAACTAAAAGGCTCTGATTTCCGGGGGGATCTTACTCAACATGGATATTTCCAAAGGTGGACCTATCCTTTCATTGGTTTAATCATGTGTCAGGATGAAAAAATTGGCCAATCAGGCAAACCAGGACAAGTGTTAGATTCTACACTTGGGGGACGTAGTATGAATCCCTGCCTGACTGAACCAGTTTGAACATTAAAATATCTTTCTTGCTATACATGATTTCGGTCTCGGGAATCAGGTTCAACTCAACATAGACCACAAAAGAAACAGTGGCAACTCAGGAATAAAACTGCCTGCAAATACAAAAAATGTAAGGAAAGGTGAAGTAATGCAGGTTTTAAAAAGTATTTAAAAAGTATTTCTTTTGTACAGACAAAAAGTGATAAAATGTTCGGACAAACAAAAAAAACCAATCCTGATTCTTTAAATTCAAACCATACTGTCCTACTTCAAGCTCACAAGAGTTAAAACTATTAGACCCAAAAGCCAAGAATACATCAGCCAGTTCCAAAGGATAAATGCAGCAACACTTATACTCCTGCATGACAACGACAAAGACCCAGACACACTTTGCCAGTGGATTCACAACCATTTGCTGAGAGCAGAGGAACAAGACTAAAGCGGTTAGGTTTTGTTCCAGGTCCAATAAAAAGTGTAAGGATAAAGACATTTATAAACCTGCTGCAAATCTTTTTTCGGTCTAACATTTCCATACTCGTGTATCTGTAAAGTCTATTTCCCTTCTCTGTCAGCATCCCAGTCACGCTTTTCTTCTTTCTCCTCTGAGTACCACAGAAGGAGAAAGCTGAAAGATTACCTTCCCATCAAATTTTGGTGCTTGACAAGCACAGCACACCCAATGTCAGATCTGGTAGGAGAGACTTCCAGGCAAATCTTAGTACCCATAGCCACTGCAGGGTTAGTTGCTTCAGGCAGATGGTGGATATATATTAGAATGTTAAAGGTAATTGAGACTACTTAGAGTTTAGGGCAGGCTGTTTACAGAACAAAGTTACTAAGGCAAATTACAATTTATTATTTCAAACCTTTTTTTCTTCAGTCAATCTTTTTGCCTACAATTGGCAAAAACAAAAATAGGCCAAACTTTTAGTCAGGACCAGAATGAAATTACACACCTAAAGGCAAAGAACTATAATTCCCTGTTTTTATTCTTCATTACAATGTATAAAGTACAAAGGTATAGATTCTGTAAGTTCTTTAGTATGGGAAAATGAACATACTTTTCGTCATACCTGTCATACAATCATTGTAAACATTTTAAGATAAAAAATTTACAAGAACAATTGAGGCAAATACCCAGCACAGAAATCAGCTAAAAAGTTTACGTTTGGCAAACTTCCTAATCACCTGAAAAACCAAGCTTTTCATCGAAGTGTGGACAATTTCAAAATAGATATAAATAGAAATAGATACAAAGACCTGCCAACTGAAGCTGTTATACAGCAATATATTTTCATGAATTAAAAACGAATGTGTAAACATCAAAAAACACCATGTTTGGACAAAATGCCTCTAAACAGAAGGAGGCATTACGTCTTATAGTAGGAAATGTAGTAACAGGGAATAAATTTCAAACTATCATTTTCTGGTTGAAAGATAGGTGCCTGCCAAGGGAGGCGGGAAACCTCCTTGGAAGAGAAAATGTGGAATCACTTCCTCCAAATTATATAGCTCCAAACACTGTTGGGCTTTCCGGCAAAGATATGGGAAAAGGAATAACAGACGTTAATATAAGTAGATGTTATACAAGGCAAACAAAACAACAAACAGCAGCGCAACAAGGCAAAACCAGAAACCCAACAGCCTCTATCAGCTGTCGATGTATTCCCCTTGGGGTGTTACAGCCCAGCCGGCAGGGGCGGGTTGGCCAGGGAGAACAGGTGCCATGATTCCCCCTCAGCGAGTGGGAACGGGAGTAAGCTCAGCCACCTTTGCACGTGTTTAATGGTGAATCAGCCAGAGAGGGAGGATAGAAAAAGGGGTTCCTTTACACACACAGGGGTAGCCGATCTCGGTTGCCCTCCAAAATGGTGAAATTGAAAATGAGCTGTAGCAGAACCCAGCGCCAGCATGGGAACGCAGGGCGGGCACACCCGGGGTATAGCAAACAAGATGTCGCAGGAACCTCTGCACCTGTGCAGGAGCTGTGGGCGTTGTCCCGCAGGCACAGGGTATGGGTTACAATGTAGCAAAAAAACCGGGCAGTGGCAGAAAAATGACGGGCTGGCAAGTGCCGGCGGCTCCCAAATGAAGTTCAGGCTCGCTTGCCCTTGGAGGGGCTCAGCTCGGGGTCCCAGGTTTCCCGAGGCACCCAACTAGATGGTGTGTGAGACACTAACTTTGAGATACTTTGCTGCTGAGGAAAAAGAAGCTCTGATGACAACCAGTTAAAATTAGAGAAATAGATAAGCGAGAGGACTGGATGTAGTAAACTAATCCAGGAACTGGTAAACTCATTGCTGCAAACTTAGTTTATGTAAGTTTGGCTGGTAAAAACACAAGACCGATTGCAGACCCCTCTATTCCAGAAGAAACAGTCCTGGGGACCAAGAAATCCAAAAGGAGTTCATTATCACGTATCATCAAAGGTTAAAGTTAGAACGAGAATGACTAGTTTTACTCCTCCTTTGGGCCACTCCCACCATAAGACCCCCGACTATTTCGGACAACAAATACTACGCATGCTTACTAGCTTTTGTCAATGAGGCATACGAAGCGGAGAAGAGGAGGTGACAAGGGTATGAATAGCATTCGTTATTTTGTGTATAAATTCTTGTGGATAAAAGGCTATGTAAGTACCTGTGATCTTGCAGGCGTATTAGGGAAGCTCTCCACGCAAGCGGCCCGGCCGTCAATAAACATACACTTCTAACTTAAATGTTAGCAGAGTCTTTTGTCCGTCTCAGTTGGGTATCGATATTAGATCGATATCCATATTTTAATAAATCATTTTGGAGAGCAAGGCAGGAGGACTGCTCTCTAGATGAGGGGCCATCGGGCTGGCGAACCCTCTGGGAGCCACCCAGATTTCTGGGAAAGAGTGGATCCTGGGGACCGGTGACAACCAAGGGAGGAGACAAGGATAAGCCAAAGATACGGACAAAAAGGTATGTTTATTAAATATTTGGAAAGGTACTGAATACAGGCAGCGTGTAAGTCATTAAAGAGACGTCTTATGCAAAGGGCCAGAGGCCTAATTGGTTTGGTAATCTTCCGAGGAGTCTGGATGGAGGTCTTTTGTGTTTTGGTAAGAGCTGGTAACGGCACCGCCCTCTTCAGTGTAACGAGGTGGGGGAAGAAGCTGCGGGTCCGCAGAGTGTGGTCTGGGTAGTGTCGTGTTTGGAGCAATTGTGGTCCAGTTCAGTGTTATTGCCGTGTTCTTCTGGGCAATTGCGGCTCCAGTTCAGTGGTGGGCGTTGTTGTGAGTTGGAGGCAATTGTGCTCCAGTTACGTTGTATGCCGTTGTTCTGGAGCAATTGAGCTCCAGTTCAGTTGTATTGTCGATTGTTCGGAGCAATTTGTGGCTCCAGTTCATTATTATCGTGTTCGGGAGCAGTTGAGGCTTCAGTTCGGTTTGGTTTAAAAGTGGCTCAGGGATTGTTGGTCGTGAATCTGGGTCAGGAGCGGTTCCAGACCGGGGTCGCAGGACACAGTGATTGAGGGTCAGGCACATCGGCTGCAATGTATGTTCGGGACGTTGAAATTATTAGGTGTGCCGTAGTGTTGTGGTCTGTGGGGTTTGCTTGTAGGCGCCGTGATTTGTGTGCTTTTGGAGTATGTCATTAGTGCGTGGCAAGTGTTTGGGTTTGTGCCTGTTAAAGTGTGAAAGAATTTAAACCCCCGCTGATCAGAGGAGGATATCGGTGTTTGGCCAATTGGAGTGCTTGCACCCTTGTTTTGCAGTGTGTGCTGTGTGTGGGTTTTGTTTGTTATGGCTGGCACCGGAATTCTAACCAGTGATTGTTGAAGTAAAAGCAGAGGTGGATGAATAAACTGTTTATTTTGTGGGCGTACAGGTTTGAAATTACGCCGGTACCGCCTTGGAACGGCGGAAGGATTCAGGTTTTGTAGTTACCAGACTGTGGAGTTTTGTTGTTTTTCCAGCCCCGTCGACATCCAAAAGGTTTTGATGTGGAGTGGGGAGCTGTCTCGTATCGTGAAGGAACACACTTAATTGTTTGTGAGATCTTGAAATTGCTAGGGTGGAAGTGGGTATTAGTAAGAGCTGGTGATCCCTGCTCACAAGGAGAGTGCGGGGACCGGTGGGGGCCGGGGTGCCCGATTCCCTCTTGCAGGGGAATCTGTGCTGTATCCACCATTAGGTCCTTTGACGTACAGCAACTTTTATTAAAACCGTAGTTGAGTGTGTTTAGCGGGTGTAATGTAGGCCGAGACCCGGCTGGCATTTTGCAAGTCCCCCCTGGAGAAGGAATTGTGTTGGGTTTTTAACGTACGCTGCATGCCAGTTTCTGAGACATTGTAGCTGCAACAAACCAGTACAGGGCTATAGCAGGGGGCTTGGTTTGAAACGATTGTAATCAGCAATTTAAACAACGAAGAGGGACAAGTGTGTGTTGTAAATTTCTTGAGTGTTATTTAAAAAGGTTTTCCCCTACACTAGGGGTAACCCTGGGTATTTTCATAAAAAGCAATGCCAAGAGAAGAAGCATAGGGAAGCCATGGAAATCTTGGGTAGAACAAGAGTAACCAATATATTGTTGCTCCAGAGAAATATTCAAGGATGGGAGCAGTGAAAGTCGAGAGATTCTAAAAGTAGTCCTCGGGATGTAGGTTAACACAATGGAAAGAATGGGTGGACTATGGTGTACAGAAAACCAAGAGGGAGTGGTTAAGTTTTGTGCACATGGTGGCTTATATAAGCTTGCTGAGGGTTGTAAAGTGGCCAGTAAGGGGCACACTGTGCCCGATCGACATTATTACAAGTAATGCTCTTCCTACGCCTGAACAGAAAGTGGCAGGAAGAGCTTATGATGATATGATGTCGTTCTCTAGGGATGACCCTGAGTGGCAACAGGGGGATTGTGGAATGAGGCACCATTGATCTTTTAGGATGGCCCTGAAAAGGACAAGAAAGTCATAAAGGAAAGCCCAAACGGGTGTTGTAGACCTATTCAATAAATCAGAGGTGCAAACACCCAAATAAGGTTACCAAGCAGAGGCTTGGAACAAGAGATACAGGACATACTTAAACCACCCCTAAAAGGCAGGAAAGAAGGAGGGTGGGGGGGATGCAGATTCAGAATCACCATTACCTCCCCACCTATCACCAATGCATAGAAGTGACAGTGAGGGGATGAACCGGAACCGCCCCCACGTTCCCAACTTCCCCAAAGGTCCGTAGCATCAAGGTCCCTTTTCCTCCAATTGATTTGAAATTTGGGAAAAGAGTGCTAAAGGGTTATCGAAAATGACCCAACAGGGGTGGTAAGGAGATTGACGTTATGATTAGCAGCATTTACCTGATTGGCAGACTCCAATATTGCTTGATGCTTTAACAGAAACTAAGAAGCAATGGTTAAAAGTAGATAAAGGATTGGTCTGAGGATGATTGTAGAACAACATCAGGAAGATGTTTAAAAGGTATTTCCCCTTCAAAGAGCCAGGTTGGGATCTACTAATGATGAGGGGTTGGGACAATTAACGAGATACCAGGAAATTGATAGTGAAAAGGGACTGGAAAGGCCGTACCCCAAACCATTAAACGGTCAACCCTATAGCTATCAAACCGGGCCCCTCTCAAAACACATTCTGAATGTTAGATCCACCTGCGAGACGCAATGCGCCGACACAACCCCCTGGTCCGGACATGCTGAAGAGATGCAGCAATTAATAAAATTTAACATTTAGGACATTTACGGAGAGTTCAGGAGGGAACTCCAGACGACGGGGTCCAACAGGGCCGGAATTTGAGAAGCCTAATGGATGAGGCTGGAGAGTTTTTAGTAACGGGATACAGGGGCCACATGTCAGTTCTGAATAAGGCCCAATAACAGTAACCAATGAATATGTATGGTGAAGGGGGGCAAAATGGCCAACTGAAAGAGATCATTTTTGCCAAACCATGGCATAAAATTGGAAAACAGTGGAAATCCAGCCGATTTATACCTGCCTAATGCCCCCATCTGCCTTTGGGCAGAGATCTGCTAGAGAAGCGTGCCAGGAAAAAAAATAATAGTAAGATGGGGACATTATTTTGGAGGTAACAGACCGCAATACATAGAACTGTTAAGTTATGAGATACAAAGAAATGAAGTTGCAAAAGGAAGAGGAAATTTTAGGAAAAATAATGGATCAGGTATTCATGGGGGTGGGCTTCTGATATACAGGACGGGCAAAGGAATGCATTCACGTACAGATTAAACTAAAAGAAGGAGGAGAGCGTCAGGGTTAAACAATTCCCTAAAGAAAGAAGATAGAGAAGGGATTAGTCCCATTAGTGGAAACTTTTTGAAAAATAGGCTTAATGAAGGATGTCCCCCCAAGGGGGTTCGATTTTCAATACTCTATTAGCAGTGAAAAAAGCCTGCGGGTCAGAAGGTTTGGTACAAGATTTAAGGCTGTTAAAAAGGTAACTGAGGAACTTGTATCAAGTAGTTGCAATCCTTACACACTGTTAACCGTTTAAAACACCTGAATTAACCTGGTTCCCACTGTTTTAGATCTAAAAGGATGCAGTTTCTTTTGCCGACATCCATGAAAGCAGCAGAAAATTTTTGCATTTGAGTGGGAGAAGCCATAAATCTGGACAGACAAAACACGCTCACATGGTGCGTATTGCCACAGGGTACAAGAACTCTACACTATCCTTTGGGGGAACAGCTTGAAAAGATTTGGAGTCTGGGAACTCCTCCAGGAGAAGGACAGCTCTCCAGTATGTGGATGACTATTAATAGCCACCAAGACCCAAGAAGAAACATGCTGGATTGGACGGTTTAAGCCTCCTAAAATTTCTGGGCCTGCAAGGGTACCGAGTATCCAAAAGAAACGCTCAGATGGAAAGCAGACAGTCATTTAATGACCTATGAAGGAGTGCTGGACAAAGAACATTAGGGCAAGGTCGCAAGGAGGCAATCGCCAGACCCCGGAAGCCTCAGACAGTTGAAAGAATGAGAACTTTATAGCATGACAGGATGTGCAGGACTGTGGATGATAATTATGGATGGCTGTAAACCTTTGTATGCCTTGATCCAGCAAGGGGAGCAGAGATCTTCAAAGGGGACAAAAAGAAGCAAGCCGCGCCTTTTGACAAGCTGAAGACGGCTCTAATGTTCGCACAGGATACGGGACTTCCAGATGTGAGTAGCCGTTCTTTTGTTTTCCACGAAGAAGCAAGGAATGTTTAGGAAAATAGCACAAAATCTTGGCCCGTACGAAGGGCAGTGGCCTACCTCTCCAACAGGATACAGCGCTAATAGGGTGCCAGGGGGTCTCAGAGCTGTTGCAAGCAGTGGCAGGACTCAAGAGCACGCAAGTTCACACTGGCCAGAAGAGATGACTGTAATAGTGTCCCACACAGTGTTACAGTCCTCGAAGTGAAAGGGGGGAAATTGGCTTCCACACCAGAGGTTCCTGAAGTACCAGGGCCTACTGGTAGAACAGATGCATGTTGAGATTGTGGTAAACTAAACATGTGAACCCAGCTTCCTCTCAGAGGAAGTTATGGGAGAACTGTGATCCACCGAGGCTGGAGACCATCGAGCACATACTCCAGCGCCGGATCGACAGGTACCCCGCTGAGGATGCGGAGGACTGGTTCACTGACGGGAGCCGTATGTCATCAGGTGGAAAGAGGCATTGCGGGTATGCGTTACCACAAGCGAGGGTAATAGCGTCTGGACAATACCAACAAACTCTGCACAGAAGACTGAAATATTCCGTAATTCGAGCCATAGAGCTGGCCGAAGGAAAAGAGACTTAAAATCTACCCGGATCAAGGTATGCATTTGGTGTGCATGCACACGAGCCATTTGGAAGGAGAGAGGATGTTGAACTCACAGGGAAGAATATTTAAAGCATGCCCAAGAAAATCGGAAAACTATTAGATGCAGTACAAGTACATGAGAAGCAGCCATTCTGCACATCAAGAGACACCAAAAAGTGAGCTCTGAATTGGAGGAAGGGAATATGCTGGCGGATAGGAGGCCCAAAAGAAGGCAGCAAAGGTGAGATACCTGATGAGGACAAGAGGCAGCGGCATTAATTCAGATGCGCGAAAATTTATTGAAGGTAAAGCCATTATACAATAAAAAGGATAAGAAACTATAAGGTAGAGAAGGAAGTTATTACAGGAGGGATGGGCGGAACGAAGAAGGAAACTTGTAGTGCCCTCCTGTTGCATGTGGTCATTAGTACAGAGGGACATGAGAAGACAAACGGGGAATAGTATGCCCTGTATAATCATTGAAAGAAAAGACATCATGGCCAAGGAACTACAGGGCACAGTGATACAAGTAAATCGTCAGGGTAAGCCTTTGCTCCAAACTAATCCTAAAAATACCCCAAGCTAAAGTGGGACAAAATTGGAAAGGGGTGACCTGGGCAAACAATGGCCAAATTGACTTTACAGAACTGCCCAGGAAGGGAGGGTATCGTTTACCTGTTGGTGTTAACTGGTTACCTTCTTCAGGGATGGCCAGAAGCCTTTCCTGCTAGACAGCTAAGGCTCGAGAGGGACAAAGCATTTGCACAAGAATAATACCACGATTTGGAGTTCCAGCCACCATATAATCAGATAGGGGCCACACTATTCAAAAATTTGTACAGCAAATAAGTCACCACCTGGGGATAGACTGGGAATTGCATAACCCCATACCATCCTCAAATCTAGCTGGCCAAGTAGAAAAAAGGACCATTTAATTAAACAAAACACATTGTGAGACTGGGGCAGAAGCAATTTGCCTGGCCCCAGGCTCTTCCATGGGCATATTGCGAATCGGACAAAAACAAGAGCAAAAGAGAAGCTAAGCCCTTTTGAAAATGTATGGAAGGCCATATGCAGTTCAAGAAGGAACAACACCGATTTCCAAGTAGGGGAAGAAACCCTACATAGATATATGGTGCTAAATAAAACAACTAGAGAAATGAGAAATATGTGGTGGGAGCCTCAAAACAGAGGGAACTAGATGGGCCAACATGATGTACAACCGGGGATTATGTTTACAGTAAGTTTTTGCAGAAAAGGACCTTGGAACCGCCGGGGGAAGGACCATTCCAGGGGTTCCTCCACATCACTGCAACAAAAGCAAAGAACAGAAAGGGCCTGGATCCATCAATCCCGAGGAGAAAGCCACAGAGAAGGAAATTAGAAGTAGAAGGTCCACCAGGCGATAGCAAAAACTGAAGCGAAGATCATCGGAACAACGAATAAAATGGAATAAAGTTATATGGACATTATGTGGAAGGTTGAACTATGTAGTAATTACCTAGCTGAACAAAAGTAATATGCAATACACGCAGGTATAAGGTGGATGGGATATACTTGGTGCCAAGGAAGAGCTTAGACCCTACTCTGTAGGTTTTAACAAGCTGCTAGAGTCACAATGCAAGCTTGTGGGAAGGAGGAAAATGTTTGGGATGTAAGTATGCATTCGGGCAGGATGGTCCCATGAGGATTACCAACCACATGAAACCCATCCAGATCAGTCATGAATGCTGTGACAAATGCTTGAGTAAATTCCTCAGTTTAGACTCAAAATAGAGGGGTGGGCAACACAGAGGATTAGCGAGATCATGAGGTAAAATTAATGCGCTAGACACCAGTAGTGAAAACCCTCACTGGCCCTAGGATGTACAAAGCAATCTGTGGATGCAGTCAGTGCTGCTGCCAGTTATCAGGGAAGGTGTAACAGAGGGAACATCTGTGCTGAAAATTTCGCAAAGTGGTTTGGGACAATGCCCTGATATGAAGAGGGAACTTCAGTCTGGTGGGTATTGGTCAAACACATATAACCCTGTGCTAGTTTAGTTGACAGGCCTTTGTTTAACTATACACAATACATCAATGTCCCCCTTAGCATGCATTTGACTTTAGTTGCTCAATTGATGAAAACATCCAAATTGAGGGAAATCTTAAAAGAAATAGAGTGGGGGGAAAGGACACAAAAAACTCAAAGGGGTCTCTAGTGCGTTGGGGTGGTCTCTGTACTGAAACCACCTTAATCCACGCTATAGTGTGTTGCTTGGTAGTTAGCATAAGTTTGGTGCTATCTGTTGTAATATTGTTGGAATTGGACGAGGCTACGACGAGTAGCCAAGCTTAACATCACATCAAGGCCGTATTGGTTAATCTGAGAGACACAGATGTACGAACTTTGATAGATGCGGAAGATCTGCTACTACTGAGTAAAGGAATTATCATTTAAAAGAAGAGTGGGGGGGAAATGAGGACACTAACTTTGCAAGATATGCTGCTGGAAAAAGAGCTTTGATGGACACCAGTTAAATTAGAGAATAGATAAAAAAAGTGGGCGAGAGAGATGGATTTAGAATAAACTAAGCAGGAACTGGTAACTCAGTGCCTGCAAACTTATGTTATGTAAGTTTTGGATTGCTAAAAAACACAAGACGATTGCAGACCCTCTCCATCTCCAGAAACAGTCCTGCGGAACAAGAGAATTCCAAAGAGTAATTATCAACGATCCAGCAAAGGTAAACAGTTTAGAACGAGGAAGATAGTTTTACTTCCGCCCTTTGGTGACCACCCTCCCACATAAGACCCCGCCTCATTTCAGAAAACAATACGCAGACTTCTAGCCTTTTGGCAATTAGCATACGAAGCGGAGAAGAGGAGGTGACAAGGGTATGAATATGCATTCGTATTTTGTGTATTCAACATTCTTGTGGATAAAAGGCTCTGTAATTACCTGTGATCTTTGCAGTGCGTATTAGGGAGCTATCCCACGCAGCTGCCCGGCCGTCAATAAACATACACTTTCTAACTTAACTGTTAGAGAGTCTTTTGTCCGTCTCAGTTGGGTATCGATATTAGATCGATATCCATATTTTAATAAATCAGGTGAGGGTCCTTTCCAGTGAGGTAGGGTGTTAATAAGGTCCCAGTTCAACAGCTGCTCTTACGAGCAGAGCCTTACAGTAGGAGAAAATAGTAGGAGACAGAACTCTGCAGTGGTGGCAAATTCTTCCCACAGCGACCGCAGCTTGTCTCCCCTTCAATCCCGAGGGTGAGAGAGAGAGGAGCAGAGTCCAGGCCCTCACCCCCCAGCCAAAATCTCACAGTATTTCTGCCCTTCCCAAGAGACAGCTCCTCAGCTAAGAGCGCAGCCAGCTGCACCCCTCCCTCCACCTTGGCCACTTCTTTTGTCTCTTAAGTACCAGTCGTTATTGTCTCTTAGCAACAAATGGGACAAAATTCCCTGAGAGAAAGAAAAAAAGGGAAAAATCCTTACCTTCAACAATAATTTTTAAATTAAAGGCATAAAACTTAACTCTTTGGTCTGCTTTTTTTATTTTTTTATTTTTTTTTTTTTTTTTAGTTTAGTCTCAAAAACTTACCTGTTCATGTGTGTTAATGTTTGATCAAATGAATGTTCTCCAATTCTTTTATTTCCAGAACGATCTCTACCTCCACTCCCAGTATACGTGAATTCATCTCCTCGGTCCTGTGTAAGAAGATTACTCTCCATTTTAGCATTCTGTATTAAAGCATCTGAACTGAAAACCTGCTCCTTCATTTGTTCTATTTGCTCAAACAAGAACAATTGCCTGAGGCAAAGAAAAATGAGCTATTTTAACATCATTCTCCTTTCAGAGTAACAATGACAGCAAAAAATTACTGGATTAGATACAGCATATCAGAAAGTGATTATAAAAAAATACACCTGCCTTAAAATATTCTTTGAACTCCTCAAGCATTACTTTTATTCACAGATATTTCTGACAGAGGGAATGACTTCTAGCTAGCATTTTTTCATTCTGTAATGTTAAAAAGACTACAATATAATACTGGCTTTCACATTTATGTATTAGCTCTTGCATATTAGTATTGATCATAAGTACTTGGATATAGTACAATGTATAACTTTATTTAGCTGTTCATTAGTATAACACAATCTCTCAGTTTAAGTATGTACTGTATAGCTTATAGAAATAGTAGTGTGATGAATGTGTTATATCGTAGGCCTTAGCAAAACACAAAATAAGATGCTCCTATGTAACTGAACAAACGGTGCAAAACAAATTATGTTGTTTCCTCCACATCTGCTGACTGACCTTTCCAAGTGATAAGATAACCATGTCACAAACCAGAGCAACAGAAAATAATTAGGAAATAACATGTCAAACTCGAGGAAAATGAGGAAAACATGTTAAATCCTTATCAGAGGATGTAAAATGACCAGATGAAGACACAAAAAGAAATAAAATATATTGACCTGATTCATAGGATGTCATGTAGATAAGTCAGAATGTAAATAAACTAAACAAAAGAGTTCCTGAAACATCAAAAGCTCACAAGAATGTTTGACTAATGTATGAAACACATGAACATGCATGTACCTCAGTAATGTAACAGTATATAGTTAACACTGTCCAAATTTACCCATGTGTTTTTGGGCAAATAGCCAGAAACACCTCAGTGCGCTGAACATTGTCCTTTTTTAATCCCTTATTAAGCTTTAAAAAATTCTGAAGCGTAAACTTCATTTTTCACACTAACATCACAGCTTAAAGGAAAATCACATTTGGAAAATAGTAATATATCACTCAGAGTCCTCACTTCTGTATGTTCATGGAACTGAGCACCAATACAGCAAATCACTTTGTATTTAAATACAGGTAGTTTATTCCAATTATTATTAATTAAATATAATTAAAATATACATTGCACTTAAATGAAGGCCACTATTATTATTTTTTCTTTAAAAATTCAGATGAAAGGCACATATTTAACTATATTTATAATTAACCAGCAAAAACAATTTCCATGAGAAACAGGGAGTTCTCAAAATTTTGAGGCCTTCAAAGTAAAATTAGATGACTGGAAGATATTCTTTAATCAAAGCTACCTTTTAGGCATTGGTCTTAAAGAGATATGATAGATGTAAAGCCTGGGCATACATCCTGACTTGACCTATAAACCTTCAGTGTTCTACACATGAACAGGCAAAACGCTACAGATTCGAGATAAACTGGAAATCCAGGAGAAGGAAAATGAGGAATAAATGTGGCCAGTTCTGTTTAATATCTTCATCAATTAGGGGGATGAGGGGATTGAATGCACTCTCAATAAGCTTGCAGATGACACCAAGTGTGGTGGGAGTGTTGATCTCCTTAAGGGTAGGAAGGCTCTACAGTGGGATCTGGACAGACTGAATCAATGGTTAGAGGCCAATCGTATAAGACTGAACAAGGTGAAGTGCCGGATCCTGTACTTGGGTTGCAACAACCCTATGAAATGTGATAGGCTTGGGGAAGAGTGGCTGGAAAGCCGCTCAGGGGAAAAAAACCTGGAGGTGTTGGTCAACAGCCAACTGAACATGAGCCAGCGTGTGTCCAGGTGGCCAAGAAGGCCAATGGCATCCAGACTTGTATCAAAAATAGTGTGGCCAGCAGGACTAAGGAATCGATTGTCCCCACTGGTGAGGCTGCACCTCAAATGCCATGTTCAGTTCTGGGCTCCTCATGACAAGAAAGGCATTGAGGTGCTGGAGTGTGTCCAAAGAAGAGCAACAAAACTGGTGAAGGGTCTAGAGCACAAGTCTTAAGAGGAGCAACTGAGGGGATGGGGGTTGTTTTTTCTGGAAAAAAAGGAGGCTCAGGGGGGGACCTTATTGCTCTCTACAACTACCTGAAAGGAGGTTGTGGTGAGGTGTGTCAGTCTCTTCTCCCAGGTAACAAGTGATAGGAAGAGAAGAAATTGCCTCAACCCTGAAAGCGGTTGTCAAGCACTGGAACAGCCTGCTCAGGTAAGTGGTTGAGTCATCATCCCCAGAGGTATTCAGTGTAGATATGACACTTAGAGACATGGGTTAGTTGGTGGACTTGGCAGTGCTAGGTTAATGGTTGGACTTGATGATCTTAAGGGTCCTTTCCAGCTTAAATGATTCTGTGATCATTGCTACAGATCTAATTATGAGAGGTGGCATCGCTTAGCACTTTTCAGTATAACAGTACTCCTTACCTCATTTCTGCTCATCTTCTCGAAAGAACTTTCCATATCAAAATATCAGACAAAAAAAATAATTGTGAGAAAAGACAACACAGTTGCTGGAATAAGAAGAAAATAGGACTCATGAGCAACTTAAACAGAACCCCTATTATATTAAAGAACAGGGATACTGATTTGGAGGAAGGGGGGGAATTGAAAGGACATTGAACCTCTGATATAAGGTGAAATAGGATATACAACTAGCAATCCTTAGAATAGGACAAGAGAAAGTGGAAGAATATGAAATTGCTTGCACCAAGAAAGGAAGTTTAGACTGACAAGAAATCCAGTCACAGTAAGAAAGAGTAAAGTAAGTATGGGCAGAAATACAGCTTCTGCACACAGGAGTGATGCTGGCAGAGTAGGAGAGAAGAATGAGAGAACCTACTCCCACATTTTACTTTGAAACTGGAATATCTCAGGAATATATACACAGCCAGCTACTATGCATCTGCTGATGGATAGTGACTTATTAAATCGTAATTCCTCAATAACTTTAAGATAGGATCCTGCCTACAGACAATTCAGGATCTTTCTACCAACTTTTGCAATGCCCACTTGTCATGGGTCGATACCGAATTGTATCCCTGTTGGGGTCAGTGGGAAACAGACTGCTCTCAGTATGAGAGATCAGTAAGTCTCAGCTTTATTCCGTTAGTTATGTCTTTTATACAATTCATAATGAAGCTCATACTTAGTGCAAAAGCAGGCTAATCATTGGCTACTTACAGAAATGTTAACTCCTCTTAGTTTCTCACACTTGTGGATTAGTGTTAACATTCCTTTCCCTTTTTATCAGCTACAAAACTCCATTGTTGTTATAATGCTTTCCTACCAGGCACAGTGTTCTTGTCAGCTAAGCTGAGTCTTAAACTTTGCTAACTCTGCACCTGCAAGTTGCTGCACATTATTTTCTAACCACTCTTCCACATATCCCCATTCATCTGTTTAGTTCAGAAATAAGTTTTGCACCTTTAAAACTGGATCTGAGAGTAAAGGGGGGAGAAGGAGAAGCAGTGGAATGTTTGAGGCGGTTGTTTTCAAAACAGAAAGATAAGAGTTTTCAGCTTTCCTTCACACACAGCCTGTGTTGTCTTCAGTGCGAACAGCAAGAAACAGCTCTCCTTTGCTTTTTGTTAGTTTTTGGCTAGCTGAAGCAGACAAGTTCTCTGGACTGTGGGGTTTTTCTTTTTCTTTGAACTGTTTGAACCTGTTCTGGACTAAAACCCAGAAGAGCACCAGGAGCTCACACCTGTGGCCCACCAGGCCTGGCCTGGGCCATAGCATTTCCCAGCACCGGAGGGACTGACAACAGACTGAGTGAGCTAGGCTGTACCCCATGAAAGAGACGTTCTAAATTTGTCATCTCTTCGGAGCAGTGAGAGGTTTTGTTGTTTAGTATTGTTCATTTGTTGTACTGAAGAGTGCTTTGCCTGTTAAATAAACAATTTTTTTCCACTTTTCTCCAGAAAAATCTTTTCCTGAACCAGTTAAAAGAGAAGCCATTTGAATTTGCTTTCTAAAAAGACACCATTCAAAAATTTCTTCCCAAATTTACCCTAAACCAGGACACGACCTTACAGCTTGTGTGTGACAGGTGAGGGTTGAAGGCTTCTTAAATTTCAACAGGATCTAAGAGCAGAGCTCAAGATACTGATACTGTGATAAATTCTGGGCTGGACAGGTAAAGATTGACAAAGGTGACAATCAGCAAAGGTAATTTGTTAGTGGCATCTGCATTCCAACTGTTTATGAGAGGCCTTGAATCCCTCTTTAGAAATAGTGTAATTATTAAAAATCATTATTAGAAATATTATCACTATTAGAAATAATAGAATTATTATAAATAATGTGAAATTATTTCACATTCTTGTCTTTCCTTTTTTACTTCCTCCTACCTTTTCCCCCATGTTTCCTAGCTTAAAATATCCTATTCCTCTTCTGCTTTCCAAAGCTTGATTTTGCTTCCTTGTACCAAAACTTTCTGTCATCAGCTAACAAGACTTTTTGGTATTCTCTCTTCACTTAATATTTTTTGTCTTTGTCCCTGTTTCCTTATATTATTTGCATAAAATTATTTCTTAACTGTCATGTTTGTAAAGTTCATCATGTTGTAGATCAAATGAGCTTCTGCTCTGCATAAATTTTCTATTATCTCATGCAATGGTTTGCATGGCAAGATTTCTGTGGCAGAAGGGCTACAGAGGTTGCTTCTATGAGAAGCTGCTGGAAGCTTCCCTTATACTTAGTAGAGCAAATGTCAGATGGCCAGGCCAATCAGTGACACTAATAATACCTCTGTGATAACATATTTAAGAAGGAAAAAAAAAAAAAGTTGTTGTGCTGAAGCAAATTGCATTCAGAGAAGAATGAGAACAACTCTGCAGACACCAAGGTCAGTGAAGAAGGAAGGGGAGGAGGGGCTCCAGGAGCCAGAGCAGAGATTGCCCTGCAGCCTGTGGTGAAAACCATGGTGAAGCAGCTGTGGCCCTGAAGCCCATGGAGAGTAACAATGGAGCAGAGATCCACCTGCAGCCCATGGAGGATCCCATGCCAGAGCAGGTGGATTCCTGAAAGAAGGTTTTGGACCCATGGGAAGCCTGTGCTGGAGCAGGCTCCCAGCAAGACCTGTGGACCCATGGAACAAGAAGCCCACACTGGAGCAGATTTGCTGGAAGGATTTGTGACCCCACAGGGGACCCACACCAGATCAGTCTGTTTCCAAATGACCCTACCCCATGGACAGGACACATAGATAGGACCCATGCTGAAGCAATTCATGAAGAATTGGAACCTGTGAGAGAGACTCCGCATTGAACAGGGGAAGGAATCCTTTCCCTAAGGAGGAAGGAGCAGAAGAGACAATGTGTGAGGAACTGAAGGTAACCTCCATTTCCTGTTCCCCTGTGCTGTTAGGGGGGTGGAAGTAGACAACAGGGAATAAAGTTAATCCCAGGAAGGAAGGAGGGATAGGAGGAAGGTGTTTTTAAGATTTGGGTTTGTTTCTCATTATCCTACTCTGATTTGATTATCAGTAAATTCAATTAATTTTGTCCAAGTAAAGTCTGTTTTGCCTATGACGGTAATCAGTGAGTGATCTCTTCCTGTCCTTATATCAACCCATGGGCCTTTCTATTTTAAATTCCCTGTTCAGTTGAGGAAGGGAGTGAGTGGCTTGGTGAGCACCTGACATCCAGATATGGTCAACCCACCACATCTCAGTAGAAGCACTAACCTTGGAGCTATTGGAGCTGTGTCTACCTTTTCCACAGAAGTGCCTCAACAAGCTACTTAGCCTCAGACAATGACAGACACAAAATAAGATTGCATTAAATTACATTTCTCTGTTGTAATGTTGGTTTCTCTGTTGTATACTTGGTAGAGAATTTAACAAACAAGTAATGAAGAATCAAAGAATAAGACTAAATTCCACTGATGTCCTTGAGCATAGTGTTTCTATTGACTAGGCTCAACTCTGAAGTCATGCAGTAGTTCACAAAGTTATTAGCTGCTACAACTTGTGTATTTAGGCTCTCTGAAGGTGGTGCCAAATATATAATTTTTTTCAATTTAATATTTATGTTCTGTAGTATGCTCAGATTTCAACATCTTTAACAACTTCATTAATGATCTGGATAATGAACTGGGTGGAGTGGCTGATACTACAGAAGGTTGTACTGCCTTCCAGGCAGACCTTGAAAACTGGAGAAATGGGCTGAGAGGACAACAATGGGAAGTGTAGTCCTGCCCGTGGGAAGGAACAACCTCATGCACCAGTACATACTGAGGGCTGCCCAGCTGGAAAACAGGTTGGCAGAAAAGGACCTAGGAGTCCTAGTAGACACCAAGTTGAACATGAGCCAGAAATGTGCTTTTGGGGCAAAGAAGGTGTAATGAACCTGATGAAAGACCACTGTACATCTAGGAGTTAGGGATCCACATAGCAGTTAATCTGGGTAGGCCCAGGCCTCTGCTGTGCTGCAGTGCATTGCATGTACAGCACTGCCTTCAGGCCTATGCTGTGCTGCATAAATCCCTTGGATGCGGGATGAATTCAGTCATCTCATTGAAACAAAGG
The DNA here is from genome assembly GCA_018697195.1 of Certhia americana. Classification (NCBI taxonomy): domain Eukaryota; kingdom Metazoa; phylum Chordata; class Aves; order Passeriformes; family Certhiidae; genus Certhia; species Certhia americana. Next base: position 38,298 of record JAGMWU010000089.1, on the reverse strand, counting down.
AGACTTCTGACAGTTCCCACTTGGTACTGGTTATTACACCACCTAGATGGCCTTGCCTTTATCTAATAGTGCAGCAATAAGTTCTCATGAGAACATAGTTTCTGTTTTAACAGGAAAAAATCATGGAGTTGTTTCCTCAGAAGAAAATCCTATAATAGCTTGAATGACCAAAATGGGAGAATCTCTTCTATGGACAGTGTCTGTATGGTGTGCTACATGTGGATTGGAGGTCTGTTTGATGCTACACTGCTCAGATTTCCCAGCATCTAAAGAGATGTAAGATCATCTATGCTATTCTCTCTATTAATGAAGGGACTGGAATGTCTCTCCTATGAGGAAAGGCTGAGAGAGCTGGGACTGTTCAGTTTAGAGAAAAGGCTCAGGCAGGATCTTATCAATGTATATAAATACCTTAAGGGAGGGTACAGAAAAGGCAAAACCAGGCTTTTTTTCAGTGATGGTCAGTGACAGAAACAGAGGCAATGAGCACAGATGGAAACTTATGGAAAAAATTTGTTACTGTGAGGGTGACTGAACACTGGAACAGGTTGACCAGAGAGGTTGAGAAACCTCTCTTTTGGAGATATTCAAAAGCCATCTGTACACAGTTCTGGGCAACCAGTTCTAGGTCACCCTGCTCGAGCAGGGGGTTGGACCAGATGAGCTGCAGAGGTCCCTTCCAATCTCAGCCATTCTATGATTCTATGACTTCTTTAGTCTCATATATGCACAAAACCCTGCATCTGTCAATATATAAAATATTATATGATTAAAGGTTAAGAGTTTCTTTAGTATCACAAAATAAAATCCTTTTTAAAAAAGAGGCTATTAAATCCAAGACAAGGTTTAAATATAAGACTCTTATTTGAAACAATAAAATAGGGTTTTTCAGTCTGTGAATGTAATCTTCAACACAATGCAAGTACAGACAAGGAGACAATGAGGGATTTGAAGATCAGGAGACAAGGAGAGATTTCACAAAATGATACAAGAAAGATTTTTTTCTATTAGCATTTTGTATAAACTGAAAGGTAACAACAATATGGAACAATATGGAAAGGAAGGTGGAAAGAGGCTATTGAAAACCAGAAAATAATAGTCTGCCTAAGAATCTGAAATGCCAGTAGCAAGAAAGTATGAATTTTAAAAGTACCACATAACAAAATAATGTTAGTATCATAGGTGGGAAGAGGAAACACGACAAATCTGAATGAATGGGAAGATGCTTGCTAGCTATCCCCATAGTAGAGAGATCACTCAAAGTGTCTCACATTGGAACACTAGTTCCAAACTAATAGGTACTAACTCAGCATGGCAATTAAGAGATGTTGGAAGCAACAGCATCTATAAAAATGGATAGCAAGTATCAGGTTTTTAGCTCCATAATCAGTTCAGATGACTCAGGCTAGACAGATTCTCAGTAGAATGACTATAATGAGTTTCTGATCCTGAATCCTCAGCAATATTAACAGAAATTAGAACATCTCAAAGGACTTGTGCCTTTAGCAAGTCAGCAGGGCACATTTCAAGACATGTGATATAGCATTTCCTTTGTACCTAGCACATCAGTACCAGTCCTCACATTGGATCTAGATGATGTAGGTATCTAGCTAGCATAGATACAGATCATACATTCCATTTTGACTAGCAGTTTTTGCAGGCCTTTGGATATAACAATTGTTGACTCAAATCTGAAGCTCTTATTGCCACGTCATTTGCATCTAAAATAATTTCAATGAACAATCAGTCTTGGCAACACATCTTGGGGCCTAATAAAACTGATCTAGCATTTTCATTAAGGAATAAACATCAAGCAATGGTTCAGAGATTCTGGATCATCATATGCTCCAGACAAATCTAGACATCTAAATATTATTAATGCTGTAACTGTACAATGTCAAGGAAGTAGAACACAACCATACTGACACATTGGAACTGATTACCCAAACACAAGATTGATGTCGATACACAGACTATCCAAAAGGGACAGTGGACTGTTTCACAAAGCAGTTTATTAATGCCCCATTCTAGGCACTAGATTTGATTTACACAGATTTTTTAAAAAAATCTTAGAAACAAATATATTAGCTTGGAGTCACATTTGGGTCACTATAACTGCCCTAAAAATATATATATGTATATATTTATATATGATCAGAATCTTCAGAAAGAGTATGAGCAATCACAGCAGATACTACTATCTGAGACGTTCTAAACCTCAGTGTTGAGGCACTATATGATTATATATGCAAAAGCCACTTAGTGGAAAAACAGACTTGGAAAATCTGAACAACACTGAAAATAAACATCTTAATAACACTACCTCAATACAGCAGAATTATGGATCTCAAAATTTATCCACAAAGAAAGTAAACATAGTTTTTGAGTCAAACTCAGAAACAGAGGCAACAAGTAGGATATCAATTTTGCAACTCAAGGAAAAAGTAAAATATCTTCGGCTGCTGTTTGATGAATAAATACTTCAAAATTATTTAACCATGGAGTTTGTGATAATATCTTTCACAATTGCACAAAGTAACTAATATCTGGGTTACAAATGTTAATCCATTCTGGAAAAAAACTTACTTTCAAATTCACAAAATAATTCTTGCTATTTCTCAGATAATATGCCCATTATAGTTATTAAGTATCAACAACAGAACAACAGGACTATCAGAAGATTTGCAGTTTTAACAAAGCCAACACTAAATTTAAGCACTATAGTTAATGAATTTTAAATCAGATAATGGAAGGAATTCAAGTACTTGCCACTAAAATGCTAAGTTAAACATTCACAAAAGAGATATTCACATACAAAATTGTATGCAAGAATATTTTACATATGAAGCTAAATTTTATTTGGCATTATATTAATTTTTCAAAGTACAACCTTATTTCTTTTCAATTTTGAGGCCAAATCTTGTATTGAAGCAACTTGTTATTACCAAGTGTTCCAAACCCTCAGGTGGGCAATGTCCCTCACAAGTCTATGTTTGCAGGATCATGAGCTTCCAAGTGTGAATCATAAAAAAGATAAAACCAGAAAGTCAAAAAGAGAATGGTATTTCTTGGAGTATCTTTTTGAAACTACTCTTACCCCAATGATAAACTGTTCACTGACAAAAAGAGCATTAAAGAGGTAGCATGTTGGCATGGTTGAAAGAGACTATAAATATACAGTAAAATGTTCTCAAAAATGTATTTATTTCATAGAGTTTATCAAAATATTTAGGTTGGAAGGGACCTCTTAAGGTCTCTAAGTCCAACCCTCACTCAAAACAGATGTAGTCAGAGCAGGTTGCTCAGGGCTTTGTGCAGTCAAGGTTTGGATATCTCCAGGGATGGAGATCCCATAACTTCTTCGTGTCCCAGTCCCAGTGTGTGAGGAATTTTTTTTCTTATGCCTAACTGGAATATTCCATATTCCAACTTGTCTCCATTGTCTCATTTTTCCACTGTGCACCTCTAAAAGTCTGGCTGTTTTCTCTATGTGCTCCCAATACACAGCTGAAGACAGCAATATGACCTCCCAGAACCTTCTCTTTTTTACAGCTGAACAAACCCAGTTCTCTCCATTTATGTCATGTGTTCCAAACCCTTGATCAGCTTGGTGACCCTCCATTGGACTTGCTCCATTATGTCTCTCTTGTATGTCCAAGTCACAAGCATTTTTTTTGTACTGACATCTCTAAAATTGATGTATTTTACTTTAGAGATATAATGACTCCAAAAGAGGAGGCATCTATCTAACTTGAAAACAATAAAAGCAATGACCAGGACAACTTGAAGTATATCACTTGATATATCAGAGGGTTGTGCTGCCATTCAGAGGGATCTCAACAGACTTGAGAAATGGGCTGAGAGGAATCTCATGCAGTTCAACAAAATGAAGTGACAAGTCTTGCACCTGGAGCAAAATAACCCCAGGCACCAGTACAAGCTGGGGGTCCAACATCTGGAAAGCAGCTTGACAGGAAAGGCCCACCCTTGGATTCCTGGTGAACACCAAGTTGAACATGAGCTAGCAGTGTATACTTGTGGCAAGAAAGGCTAATGATATTCTGGGCTGAACAGTGCTGCTAGCAGATGTGAAGGAGAATCTGCCAGAGTCAATGATACACTTCTCATGGAGATACGATCATTGCTCGTTTATTGCATGAATTTCATGCATTATATAGACTAAAGCAGGGTTCATGCGACTCTAAATGCTTTATGATAGGTTACAATGCTTTGTGCATGCGAATATCAGGCGAATGTATACAATTTGATTGATTAAATGTTGTAATAAGCTATCCCCTTTTACGGTTAAGGTTTCCTGTTCAACATCCTCTTTCGGTGCTGCTCTAGCCAATTTTCTTCCTCCTTATCAAAGTCAAGGACAAGTCAGAGATTCTTCTTTATACATGCAGTATTCCTTCATAGCATGGGTTGTGCAGCATATATCCTTTTTCTAATAAAATTTCCCCTACACAGATGGAGAGAGGTGATCCTTCCTCTCAGCACTGGTGAGGCCAGACTTGGAGCCCTGTATCCAGTTCTGGGCTCCTCAGTACAAGAGAGACATGGACATACTGGAGGGAGTCCAACAAAGGGCCACTAAGGTGATTAAGATGCTTAAGGGATAGGAGCACCTCACATATGAGGAAAGGCTGAGAGACCAGGGACAGTTTTGTCTAAGAGAAGACTTCGGGGGGGGGGGGGGGGGGTGGGGGGTGACGGGGGTGGGGGGTCATCCAATGTGTACAATACCTGAAGGGAGGTGTCAAAGAAGGCAGTAGCTCAGGCTCTTTTCATTGGTGCCTAGTGACAGGAACAGAGGCAATGGGCACAAACTGAAACACAGGTGGTTCTATCTGAACATAAAGAAACACTTTTTTACTGTGAGTGTGCTTGAAAATTGAAACAGGGTGCCCAAAAAGACTGTGAAGTTCCTATACATAGATATATTCAAAAGCTGACTGGACATAGTCCTTCTGTAGGTGAGTCTGCTTGAGCAGGGATATTGGACTAGACCCTCTCAAAAGGTTCCTTCTGATCTCAATGATTCTGTTGTTTGTGACTTGTAAGATAGAAGATTTCAAATGATAATAAATTCAATCTATATAAGGCCATTTAAACTTGATTTCCATAAACATTTTAAAACTCATATATAATTAATATGAGACTAAAAATACTATTTAAGAAAAATTATTTTAAAAAATTATTCTAAAAATAGTAACAGAAAATTAGATATTGGGTAGCAGCAATTTTTACATACTCATATTTTCATAAGTATTAATTTTAGGATCAGGAACAGACACCACTCTTTATCAATATAAACTTTAAAATAGCATATTAGTGATTTGACTAAATGACATACCACTTCATCTTCAAATCCTCCAGCTAGAACAAAAAAATAAGATCCATCGTTACTGCGTCCATGAATTCCACCAACATGTGGTCTGTGAACACCTGCTTCACTCACCTCAAGTATTAAAAAAGAACAAATTTTAAAATAACGTTTTGAAACAGCTGGCCTTCTGCAATAATGTTTCTGCTTAAAAATCATTTCCGTAAGTATGCCTGTGTAACAGGATTGCCATTAAAGGAAATAATTTTATGATTTGTTTGTTCATTTGGGGTTTTTTTAAGGAAAACACAAAAGAAGGGACATCAAATGAAAAGAAACAACAATATAGAACAGTGCTGATACAAAGATGAGTAAGTAACCCCTTAGTAAAAAATCATCATAATTCTTGCTATAAGCAACTTTATAAACCAGATTCATAATTGCTTAGACTAACTCTAAGAAGATGCATATTATCTTTTAATTCAGTAGTATTTTACCTTTGTGTAAATAATTATGCAAGAAAGATCATAGTGAGTAAATTTTTTTTGTTAAAGTTATGTCAAGTATTGTTAAAAGTTAACCAACTCAGGAAAATACAATCACATTTACAGCCTGCCTTCATCTCTGAACATTTCCTTTTTCCTGTTCTGCCCAATCCCTGAACTTCCCCATACACTTTTATGCAATTTTATATTGTCATAAGAATGAGTCATCAAACTGCATCAAACCAGAGTTCCAGCTAGCCAAATATCATGTGTTCGACAATGAATAAAAGGAGATAGCCTATCAGTGTGAAAACTGTCAAGTGCACAATAATATTTACATGTAAATTTTCTCAGTTTCCAGCTATGTGTGGCTTAGATTTCCTGAGCCAATGGCATAATCTTTGCATTTAATGGAAGAAAAGTCAGACAATGGTTATTAATTTGTCTACTTGAGTTGTGAACTCTTGCACACACTTAGCTTTCACAATATCCTACAGGAAAGAGTTCACAGTATTGAACATTCATTCTTAATCTAGCAACTGATCATTTCATTTGATGCCCCCTCGTTTTGCATTAAAAAAGTACATACAGTTGTTCCATATTCACCTGGTTCAATTTTAATAGACCTCTGTAGTATAGCATCTTTCATATGTTTTGTACAAAAGTCATTCCATATCTTTAAACATCCTTGTTCTTCATAATTATATTGGTTCGCTTTTCTTAATAATTCCTAGCAGTTGATTTATGTTTCTGACCATTACTGAGCACAAAGATGACATTAAAAAATTACCTATTACAAGTTCTGTTTCCTAAATGATAATAATTATCTGAAAGCCCTTTATCAGCTATGAGAAACTGAGGGGTTTTTTTCCCCTCATATTTACTTAGCATTGTGACTTAACTGTGAGGTATTTTTCAACTTTTCCAGACCATTTATGAATATGTTGAACAGCATAGGCTCTTTTCTCTCCTATTCTATTAAAGGTAATTTCATTCATTCCTTCTTTCATTTTCATGAGGTATGTGGAATTTGACTTAAAATTTAGATTTCTGTCCTCTGGATGCTGTATCCAGAAACAATCCTAAGTCAATTTCCTGCTAGGAAAAAGAGATTTGTAAGCTTTTGAACTACATGACCAAACATAATATATAATATACAAGATTTATATATTCTTAAGAAGCTTGTTGCATGAAAAAAGGAAGAAAACCATGAGACAGCATTTACAATATTTTCCTTCTAAATTCTCATAAATCTGCTAAGAATCCATTTTCATGCAAAAGGACAGTTGATTCAGAAATGAAAGTGCAAATTTTTACACAGAAAAATATTGATATTTTAAAAAAGTATGCAATTAATATATAGCCATCATTAAATAATTATGTACAAATAACTCTAATATTTACATCCTACATTATAAGCCTTATCTGCTTAATTTTCTGAGAAAAACAAACCTCTCTACTTATAGTCCTGTTTGCAATCAGCACTTGGAAATTCTGGGATCTATTTGATATATTTCACCGATGGAATCCTTAAAGAGATGAAATCCTAACCTTTATTCCTGCTGATACTGGCTGATCCAATAACAATAAAATTTGATTCAGAGGTCTTGAGATAAAGACTAGATAAGAATAGGCATTAATTTTCTCAAACAAGTAGTTGTGTGCAAAATCAATGAATAATTGACACTAATGCTGCAATTTTGCATTAAGAAGTTAATTTGGTTTGCTATTCTCTGTATTGATGGAAGTGCTCACATTAGCACCAAAGTAAGACAAGATCCAAGGAAATTGTTTAGTATTCAGCTGTTTCACTGTGAATGCTATTAAGGGAGAAACTAAAAACTGTTGGTAAGGGGTAAAACCTCTGCTGTTGACCATTTTAGCCTAAAGACTTGGATGTCATACCAACCCCCAAATTATTCAGATATTCATTTTCCATAAGAAAAAATGGGGGGTTATATGTACTTTCTCTGGAGGCAACGTGTGGGATGAAGATGTCAGAAAACACATTAAAAGAGATTTTTGGTTACTGTCATGCCCTTCTTCCCCAACAGGGAAAAAAAGTCTCTGGCTATTCTTCTGGCTATGATGAGAATATTCCTGAAATATGTTCTTCTTCTCCACACTGTTCATTCCTGCCCCCTTTGTGCTGACACATTATTTGTATAGCCACAAAGTGAAAGGATTGGGAAAATTACTTTCCCCCACAAAGGATTGGTTTTCTTCTAGATTAATTTCCAATATAGTTTATCATATGGCCTGAGAAACATTTGAGACAGAAAATGGAAGGGACAGTGCAAGAAGTGGACATGGCTGGGTGGACTACTTCTTTCAGTAGTCAATACTATTCAACAGTCTAAAGGAAGGTACTGATGCCAGTTGTGTATGACCTAAAAGGAACAGGTAATCAATTTATAGTGATACAATCAGAGGTGGCTCTTACCTTGGGAACAGTGGATTCCAACCCCACCAGAACTTTAGAACCCTCAGTAAAATCTTATTTCTTTCCTGTATTAAGTATGATTAATATGCAAACTAGCACCAAGCCTGGTACCACAACACATTGAAAGAGAACTATGCACTGAAACAGGAACTATATTGCACCTGCACAATAGCCGTTAGTGGGGATCCTGACCAGCTAATAAGCATTAGAGATACCATTGGATACAATAAATATTTTCTGAATGCTATAATCTATATCCATAAGTGGAGTAGATCAGTTCATGTTCCATAACATTAGACTTCTGAAAATATTCAGCTTCATCTATTAATTTCAGTTGGGAGTTTAACACACAAGATATAAGTCCATCCTAATTGTAGCAGGTCCCCTTTATAAATAGTAAGTACTATTTTTACAATTGTAACTAAGTTGTATTTTCAAATCTACTATAATTGGCAGTATTTTGAATATTAGAATTTAAAAAGCACTCATCTTTATTCTTAGTGAACACAACAATTACAAATACAAAAATATTTTTGTGTCCAAACCATACCTATTATTTTGACTTATTTCAATTGCAAATTAAACAACATACCTGAACTCTAAATTTCCAGGTTGTCCCAACAGGGACACCAGGTATAGGACCATAGTGATTAGAAGGGACAATAGTGCATTCCTTAGTGCGACCAACACAAGCCATGCCCTAAAAAACACAGTTGAGAGAATGAATTTTCTAATATTTAAAATAGTTTATAAAAGCTGATGCAGATATCAAGAAATACAACCATTATAGTAAACACTTCAAAATATATTAATATTAACACTCTCAACAGATGTTTGAATTAATTAATTATCATGTCTTTATTTACCTCTAGTAATCTTAATAATTCTTTAGATGTTTTAACTTTCAGTAGACAGTGTACAGGATTCAACATTTCTTTACAGTCTGTTCAATCCTGTACTGAATATTGTACAATGCATACACATAGTTAGACATGCAACACATATGTGAATGGTGAGCTATTTTTAAATTGAAACACATTACCTTGCCCCAGTCTCTCTGGCTTTCAGTACTGGCAGATGGCATCTTTGCTTTCTTTTTACTCTGTTTGAGTTTTTCCCCAGCCTTAACAACTTCATTAGAATCGTTTTTGCATGAAGGACAATACCTAAAATAAAAGTTCCAGTAAATTCTTTATTACTTAGTAATAATAGCAATAAATTTCTTCTAAGAAAAGTAGTGTCACATTTGTTCATCCTGACTAAATATTTTGAAGCTAGCAAATATACAACAGTTTTTAAAAGCTGAGGACTAGGGCTGAAAACTAAACAAGAACAAATACTGTCCACTTCTAAAACAAGATTTGTTTTTTTAAGCAGGGTGGTAGAGGTGAAACATTTTACTCCCCTTGTGATGTACAAGAGGTCTTTGCATTTCCTTCATTCCCTCCTCCTTTTCTCTTTCTCTTCTTGCTTGTTCAGATCACATAGGGCAGAGGAGAAATGAGATTAGAATATGCTGCTCATGGTTAATTTCCACATCCTGCCCACTCTTCAGCTGCTTTTACTGCACCAAATCTCACTTCAGACAATTGAATGTGGAACAGCCCTAGGATACCACAAAACATTCATACATGTACACATGAATCCTTATCCTACCCCACCATGCCTATGGCATCAGGAATGTGACTGAGTACTCAACAAAATGGAAGAATAATAAACTCCATTTCTATAAATTTCTTTGCCTCAAATGGCATTGTGACTCATTCCAACCACCATAAAACCATTACAGTAGAAAAAGGATAGGACACTGTAGGAAACAGTGGCTAAGGCAAAGGGAGGAAAGGAGCACACAGATCCTTTTATTGCTTCTAACAGCACTTTTTTCCCACTCCAGGAGTGTCAAGGCAAAGGCAACTGCCATTGCTTCTGATTTCCATAGGCTGAATGTGGTTCCAAAGTCACTAGTGGAAAACATCTGATCTACAATAATAATAGCAATATATTTAGATTACTGGTATTACTAATGCTTTATTTTTTGCTAAATATATTTTATCTTTGAATATGAAGAGAAGAACTATGACCATGAGTTTTCTTTCCCCCTCCTCTGCTTAACTGTAGCAGAGGAAAATGAATAAATTATTTTCATAGGTGCACTGGTGTTTGACCAGCATCAACCCATCACATTACCATAGAGCAACAAGTCACTGTGTACGAATATTTCACAAGAATTACCTGTGTAAACTCTCTAAACCCTCTAAGAAGATATGAGCTACCTCAAGTCAGTTTTTTATTTGCAATCTAGAATTCATACAGATGCTTATTGCAGAACAGAGTCACAATTCAGTTTAACACTTGGGATCTTGATACTCTTAAAGGAGCTTATTGCACCAAAACCAAGAAATATTGTAAAAGTATTCTAAATTTCTAAAAATTGAAAAATAGAGACTAAAACAGTCATATCCAAATGACACCTGTTCAATTTAAAGGTAAAGAAGAATTTTTCCATAATTTTCACTGTGCAAACTCCACCTGGACATTGACATTCTGTCTATATTCTTTCCTGTTCAAACATATTTTGAAGGTTGATCTTTTAAAAAAAATTAGACTTGAAGCATGTGCATTTTCTTTTTTGTAACTTTGTTGTTATTAATATTGGACCATAAAATTGCTTTTTGCTGCTGGAGTACTGGTATAGAGTCTTTTAGGAGTAAGGGGACCTGAAGAAGAATGGATGCACTGTCAGAGGACAGATTTTAAATAGTATTTCCTTTAATATTCTGGATGACTGTAGACAAAAAACTTCTGTTGTTCACAGAATCACAGAATTAGCTAAGTTATGAAATAAGGAGTTTGTTTTACATAACTAAGCACAAGTAATCAGTATAAATAAACAAGTACTTAGCACAAATATACATAACCACTTAGCATAAGTTAGTATAAGAAAGCCTGGCAGGCCTAGCTTGACAGGAGTAGGACTCACAAAAAAGTCTTTAGACTTAGTATACCAGAATAGCTAAGGACAAGTAAGGAATTGCCTCTGTGCAAGGAAGCAATAAGGAAGTCTAGCTGCTTTTAGGGCATGTAGACTGCACGTGGCCAATGCATGGACACTAGTTTAAAGTATAGGAATCTGACACAATATATTTCTAACCTCTTGCTTATTGGGTACTAACTTTAGGAGTGTAAGGATATGTAGTATTTTTGATAAAAATTATGTATAAACCCATTTAAATTTAAATGTGACGGAAAAGCATTTTGGTAGGGTGCAAACCTCTGCTCTTCCGCCTGATAAAAGTGCTTTTGGCGGACAATCCTGCATGTTGATTCCTTTGAATCAATTTTGGTGAGCCAGGCAAGAGATCCTCTGTTTGACTGCAGGACCCTGGGGCCGGAATACTCACCTGGGTGTCCCAGGCTCTTTTGCCTGTAAAGGAGATTCCACGGACCCAGGATCTATGCAGGCACAAACAAGGACATGAGCTATGTCATACAGAAAAGCACTTTACTAATAACTGTCCGCATTTGTTATATCTGTCACTTTGTTACCCGCAGTATAAGGTAATACTCATAAATGATACGCAGAGGCCCCCAACTATGCAGCTCATTCACGCGGTGTGGGTTAAAGTCACAGGGGTGGGTTGCACAGGTGGGTCAGAGTCCCCTCCATGGGGTAAAGTCCCATGGATTGGGAGTGGTAGACTAACTGGTATTGATTAAATGTGGCTGGAATTTGGACTGGGAGCTGATTTAGGGGTTTTATTAAGTCTGTTATACTCTGTGTGTTCATGTATTGTCTGTCACTGCGACATTTTTTTTTCCTTGCCTTTGTTGAAGTAAGTATCTTGGTTTGAAAGACAGGTGTCTCCTAAGGAAAGCAGGAGCCTCTCTTGGAATGGAAAATATGACCCCCTTCCCTCCAAATTATTATAACTCTGAAATTACGGGGCTTTCAGGCAAAGATATGGGAAAAGGAATAACAGATCTTTACTAGTATGTATAACAAGGCAAACAACAACAATAACTATGGCAGCCACAACAAACAGAACCAGTAACCCAGTAGGAGCCTTTATGGCCCCAGGCACTTTCCCCTCTGGTGTAGTTATGGTCACAGCCAGCAGGAGCACTGGCAGGCTCCTGGTGGGCAAGGCAGGTGCGATGATTCTCCCACGGCTGTAGGGGGTGCTCATGTGCAAGTTTGGAGACCGCGCGGTAATGGCAGACTTGACTGAGACGGGAAAGGATGGGAAAGGAGCTTGCTTTACAAAGCCCCCAGGGACAGCCGATCCCAGTGCCCCAGCAGAACTCCCACAAGCAGCAAGCCAGGACGGCAGGAATGAGCAAAATCCCACGGTGGTAGACAAGATGTATCAGAAACTCCGCAGCTGTAGCTGGAACCACAGGATGTCTCGGCAGGCAGGGAGTGCAGGGCTACAGTGTTGCGAAAAAACCCAGAGCAGTGCCGAAGAAATGGCAGGGGGTTGGTCAGTGGCAACCCAGCTCCTGAACACGGCAGGGAGAGGCTCCCTTGGAAGGGGAAGGGGCTCTGGGATCCCAGGGGTTTCCCCATAGGCACCCGAGCAGATGCTGAGGGGGTCCTTTGTTTGGTGAGGTAGGGTGTTAATAAGGTCTCAGTGCAACATCTGCTCTTATGAGCAGAGCCCCACTCAGAGTAGGAGAGAGGCAGCAGGAGATGGAATCTCGCAGTGGTGATGAATTCTCTTCACAGCTGTTATAAATTTCTCACCACAATCGGGTTGGAGAATCAATAAGTCAATTTATTAATTCGTTGATAAGGAACAAGCAAGCCAGTGCTGGGCGACACGGGGAGTCTCTGCTCCACCATGTCCTCTCCACCCTCGGTCATTGCCCCTTTTATAGGCAGCTTCTCGTGCTGTGCCATGCTTACTGTGATGGGGTACAAGTCCAAACAAATCCTGGGAAATACAAAGTTATGGTTCGTGTCGGGTAAATATGAATAATTGGTGTAAATGTGATTCTGAAATATGTGGAATGCAGTCATGGGACAGTGTCGAGGTTTTTGTTCATTTTCTGGCTAACGCACCAAATTTGTCATGGTTTCAGTTTGAAACCAGGCAGAAACACCAATTTTTGTCTCAGGTTTAGTTTGCCAATTCAAAATTTCCCAAATCAAGAGCAAAGCAAGCTTGAACTTAAAAGGAATAGAACTTTATTAACTAACACTAAAGAAAAAAAAAAAAAAGAAATCAGAATGAAACCTTCAAAACACTTCTCCCCCCACCAACTATTCACTTTTTACTCTAATGTAAAAAGACTAAACCTGGGATTTTCAGTCAGTTATCACTCTTAAAATAATCAGTTCTTAACTCATCAAGGAGAAAGGAGTCTCTCTTGGGTACCACAGAGATTTTCCACAAGATACCAGTTCTCTTGCTTCCACACTCCACACTTGGCCCGCCCGGGAGAATGTTGCCATTGTGAAGTTACTCTCATGAAACAGTTTGCCACAGCAGCTCATGGGCCATATCAGTTTATTAGGGTACTGTTTAAGGATGCCTCTTCTAGTATAAAACAAAAGTTCTCTTCATCCTAAGAAACAGAGGTCTCCTCTTCCCTCAACGGGCAAGGCTTCATCTCTCACTTCCTCAGTCTTCCTCTGTTCAATTTTCTCCAGCAGCTGACAACTATGACTAGAACTTTGCATCTCCCTAACAAACACTCCATAGGTTACAGGGTATTTAAGTCCATTCTCTATGGCCTCACAAGAGAAGTCCAACCTAACCGGGCCACTCCTTAATCTTCCTTTCCATCTGTGATTCCCTTCTCACTTCCCCTGACATCAAGTCTCATGCAGTGTCTTTCTACATTTCATCTGGTCTTCTCTTTTCCTCTGAGTAAGATTCATGCTTTTGGAGTTTCATCTGGTCAGGAAAAAAAAATTCACACAGGCTGCAGCCTGGACGAGGCAGTCATGTGATGCATTGCAGTGGTTGGAGCTGGGCTAAGATTTCTAAAGCCTGCTGCTGCCTTCCAGTTCCAGCTGTGCTGAGAGACAGAGACCAGGATCCCCCTTCCAGCCTGGTCAAGCTTCAAATGTCTCATGCCAGGGCTTTTTGCAGATGCTGGGCCTGGCTCAGCCCCCGGTTGCTGCGTGAGCAGTCCTGCATTAGCAGATTTCTGCATCTAAGGCTGAGCTGTGCCTTCCTTCCCCCTCCCCTCTACCTCTCCTTCTCCCTTGCCTGCCAGGAGTGTTGGGAGAGAGGAGGGAACCTCAGCCCAGCCCGGCCCAGTCTTGGGGAAAGGCCAGGCTGAGGCTGTGCCACTCACCCCCTCTGGAAACCAGAAGAGAGCTATTTCCAGATTCTCACCTTAAAATGTGTATTCACTAGAAGCGTATCCACCCTTTTCATTGGTTTAATCAGGTGTCAATATTACACAATTGTCCAGTCAAGGCTAAACCATGACATTCAGTTATAAAGATGAGTTATAATAAACATGGAAAGTAATGCATGGAAGAAGGCCTTTGAACTAATCTTTTGTTCACAATTAACTGCTATAGATCTTAAGTTGTTTTGTAGTAAGAATATGTGAATTATAACTTTAGGTGTTGCTATTTCTTTTGACAAATACTTTCTACTTGTAATTAAGACTTAAGCTGTTTTATAATAAGAACTTTTGAATTATAGTTTTAGAATATAGCTTTGTATTAAGGACTTTTAAATTGTAGCTTTAGAATGTATAAAAGGTTTGAACATAAGAAGGAAGTGAGCCTATCTCAAATTCCTAATAAAATGATGAAACAAAATCAGCCTGAGAAAGGAAGATAGACATCAACTTGCTGACTAATGGTTTTGAAAAGGGAAACTGGGCCCCACCATCTGGAGTACACATCCCAGGATGTACATCCTGAGAGGAATGGATCAGAATGGAGTATAGAAATTGTGAAGAAACCAGCTATCTGAAGTATAGAATTGTGATGCAAAAACTGGAATTAGAAACTGCTGAGAAAGCCTACAGATATAAATACCAGCAAGCCTCAGCATTTTGTGTGCAACTGGAGGGAGAGATCCCACTGCTGCACCCAGCGCTGCTTTGCTTATATTTTACCATATTAATTAATAAATTGAATTACTGCTTGATATATTGGCTGAGTCAAGCTTCTCATTTTTAACAAATTCAGTGGAGAATGCGAGCATCTCCAGTCCATTGAGGGAAACTCCTGATCTCAGGCAGGTGCCCCACCTTGGAGGATTTTACCTTGGGTGGCCCTGAGTGACTGGGGAATCTTTCGAGGAAAAAGGAGATCTGTAAGGTAAATTATGAGCAAAGAATTTTGAGCTCCTGCATAAGACTGCAATAAATTCACCTGTAATAACTCGTGCACGAAACCCAGGCAACAAAAGGAGGCTGTAAGTATCGCTTGGTTAGGTGGGATAAGGAACAGGTGTAGGTGTGTGAAAGTATGAATGGTGTGTGTATGAGACACGATTATGGAATTCTTCTAACCTCGGTTCTGTCCTCCCGAGAGGGAAACAGCAGGTGAAGGAATGAAGCGAGTGAAGGGGGATTGTTTTTTTTATAAAAGGTCAGGGGCAAGATGCGACAATAGTTTGTGGGGGATTACTTATTAGTAAATTGGAGGCAGGAGGCGGTACTGGTTGAGGGGACTTTTTATTAGAGAAATCCTAGACAAGGGAGGAAAAAGGAAGGCCTTTTATCAGAACAAGTGTGGTTGAGGGGAGTGAGGGACCACCTGTTAGGATAAGATGGGGAAATGCCAAAGCAAGGACCCAGGAGCTGGTATAAACCAGCAGAAGAATAGAGGTGCTAAAGGTACCAGAAAAAGAGGGAGCATTTTACCAGATATACCTCAGGACAGCCCCCTTGGGGTAATGTTAAAATTTTGGGATGAATGTGAATCCAGGAAAGGAAAAAGTAAAGAGAAAATGATACAATATCGTATGGTGGAATGGACTAAGGAAATGATACAACCCAATAATTTGTATTGGCCAATGTACGGGTCATCTGAAAGGTGGATCTGCAAAGCCTTGAATGTCTATGTAAATAAGAAAGACCCTATTAATCAAAAGAACAACTATGCCACTTTATGGCATGAGTCCTGGCCTTTTCCCCTATATACTTTAAAAAACAAAAAGGAAAAGAACCAGTGGGACCCTTTAGATTTCTTTCCTCCCCCTTATCTACCACAGCCAGCTGCTCTGCTAGAGGTGCCTAATCCAACACCCCTTGCACCTAATCCAACACCCCTTGCATCTAATCCAGCAACCCTTGCACCTAAACTGGCAACCCTTGCACCTCAAGCTCCTATGGCTCAGCTCCCAGTACTGGATTCACCACCACTACATAGAACAAGAAACAGGGAAAGGGCACAGGCAGAAAGCTGTTGGGGCAGCAATGAGGGAGGTGGGGAAGGCTAATTGTATCCATTAAGGGAAGTACCATTAGTAGGAAACCAAGGGAGACCAGTTATTGGATATGTATCAGCACCCCTGAACATTGGAGATGTGAGAGCCTTTAAAAAAGAAATGGGGAGATTACTTGAAGATCCCCTGGAGGTGTCTGAAAGGTTCGATCAGTTTTTAGGCCCTAGCATTTACACCTGGACAGAGATCCAATCAATCTTAAGTATTTTATTTACAACAGAAGAAAGACAATTGATAAGACAAGCTGGCATTAGGATTTGGGAGAGGGATCATCAGCAGGGACCTCTGGGAGAAGTAAAGTGGCCAATTGCAGCTCCTAATTGAGATCATAATATTGACCAGGATAGACAGAGTATGGTGGATCTTAAGAATATAATTATTCAGGGAATTTGAGAAGCAGTCCCCAGAGGGCAAAATATTGGCAAGGCCTTGAATGAACATCAAAGGAAAGATGAATCACCAATGGACTGGTTAGAAAAATTAAGGAAAAGTATACAAATGTATTCAGGATTAGATCCTGATACAGCTATAGGAGAGACATTAATAAAAACTCAGTTTGTGGCAAAATCATGGGAAGATATCAGAAAGAAACTTGAAAAGTTAGATGGCTGACAGGAAAGAGGTTTGCAAGAATTGTTAAGAGAGGCACAAAAGGTTTATGTGCAAAGAGATGAAGAGATGGTGAAGGCTCAAGCTAAGGTTTTTGTGGCAGCAGTTAAAGAGGTTCAGAAGGGGGACACATCTGCAGGAAATACTAAAGAAACTACTGGAAAAACAGTGGGTGAAGGTTCAAAAAAACCTACCTGCTTTTATTGTGGGAAGGAAGGGCATATTAAAAGGGTCTGCAAGAAGCGAGAGGCAGATAAAAAATTGTTTGCAGAGGATTAGGGGTGTCATGGGCTCTATTTATTAGGGACCAAAACATCACAAGAGCCCTTGATAACATTAAAAATAGGTGAAGAGGTTACATTTTTAGTAGATACGGGGGCAGAAAAATCAACAGTGGAAAAACTACCGAAAGGATGCAAAATCAGCCAGAAAATGGCTCAAGTAATTGGAGCAAAAGGAGAGGCCTTTAAGGTTCCCATTATCGAAAAAGTAATAATTGAATCAAAAGAAAAATTAGAAATCAGTGATTTATTATTGGTTTCAGAAGCAGAATGCAACCTGCTGGGGAGAGACTTAATACTAGCATTAGGGATAAGTATTGTGCCCCAAGATGATAAATTAATGGAACAGTTGTATAAACTAACAGACCAGGATGAGAAGAAAATATGTTCTAATGTCTGGTTCACTCCTGGGGAGATCAGTAAATTGAATATTGAACCCCTAAAAATCACAACTATAAATCCAGAATTTCCCATAAGGGTGAAACAATATCCTATTCCACTAGATGGCAGGCGAGGACTGAAGCTAGTAATTGAAAACCTTTTAAAAACAAGGAACTTTAGAGGAGTGTATGTCCCTTCATAACACGCCCATACTTCCTGTAAAGAAAAATGATGGCAGTTATTGCCTAGTTCAGGACCTAAGAGCTGTTAATCAGAGGCTAACTACTAGGTTTCCTGTGGCAGCTAACACGTACACATTATTAAGCCAAATTTCCTCAGATTACACCTGGTATAGTGTGGTGGATTTGAAAGATTCCTTCTGGGCTTGTCCCTTAGAGGAGGGGAGTAGAGAGTATTTTGCTTTTGAGTGGCAAGATCCAGAAACAGGGAGAAAACGACAGTTGAGATGGTCAGTCTTACCCCAAGGTTTTATAGAATCTCCTAATCTTTTTGGCCAAGCTTTAGAAAAGATTTTACAAGAATTTGAACAACCAGAAGGAAGTAAACTGATACAGTATGTAGATTATTTATTAATTGCAGGAAAGGACCAGAATCAGGTGAGGGAAGCAACAACTGAACTATTGAATTTCTTGAGAGAAAGAGGCTTGAAAGTTTCAAAGGCCAAGTTACAATTTGCAGAGGAAGAAGTGAAATACTTAGGTCACTGGTTGAGTAGAGGGACTAAAAAGCTGGACCCTGAAAGAATATCAGGTATACTCAATCTACCTTCCCCTAGTACCAAGAGGGAAGTATGACAGCTGTTAAGGTGTTGGGGGTTGGGTTGCTTTCTTATAGAATTTTTTCCCAGAAGTTGCTAAGAAGCTGATTGCTGGGTGCTCATGGGTGCTTGGGAACAAACAAAGGAAAGCAGCTAAGTGAGAGACAGGATGGAAACCAGACTTCACTTCACTCTGGGCAGTTTTCTGCTCTCGGAGGAAACTGCCAGGTCTGCTCGTTTCAGCGGCATCAGAGAGCTCTCACCATCCCTCACCTGGAGCTCAGCTCGGAGTGACCCGCCACTGTCTGTTCGTGTGTCCCCCAGGATTTGGGAA
>JAGMWU010000089.1:2695-19225 GCA_018697195.1 Certhia americana | reverse complement strand
CTGGGAGCTCCTGCCCCACTGCCCTGCACCTGCTGCTTCTTCAGTTCTGTTTGAGGTTTCTTCATGCTGTGTTCTGCACCCTGTGCCTAGCCGGGACATTCCTACAGCTCCAGCTACCAACGCCAAGCCTCGGATACATCTCGTCCCCCAGGACTGCTGCTCGCTCTGGTAGCATATGATGGCACTGAGGGGGGAGGGTGCCAGAGGAGAACTGTAACTGAGTTGTTTTTTTTTCCTCTCTAGTTCTGTTTGTTGTCAACATTATAGTTATTGTTGTTAACTTACCTTGTTAGACTCACTAGCAAAGAACTGTTATTCCTACCCTCACATCGTTGCCTGAGCCCCCTTCAATTTTAGAATTATAACAAGTCCAAGGGAAGCTTCCATTTTTGGTTCCCTAGCAGACACCCCTGTCTTTCCAAACCAAGACATAGGGTTATTGGGATACTGTAGACAATGGATAGATTTATATAGTCAAAAGGGAAAATTTTTGTATGAAAAACTAACAGCCAATACAATAAAATGGAACCAGGAGGATGAGAAACAATGCGAACATTTAAAAGATGCTCTAATTCAAGCCCCAGTACTCAGCCACCTAATTGAGATAAACCTGTTCAATTATTTGTCTATTCTGTTGAACAAACAGCTTATGGGGTGCTTACCCAGGTTTGGGGAGAAGACAGAAAGACGATGGGGTATTATTCAAAATTATTGGACCCTGTTAGTAGGGCATGGTCCGTATGTTTACAGGCTATAGTAGCAACAGCACTTCTAGTGGAAGAAGCAAAGCAAGATACATTTGGAGCACCTTTAATAGTGTATACACCTCACAGTGTTAGAAGCATATTGCATCAGAAAGCAGCAAAGTGGCTCACTGATAGCCAGATTCTAAAGTATGATGCTATCTTGATACATTCCCCTGAGTTGGAACTTTAGGTCACTCCTGCTCAGAACCCTGCTCAATTTCTATATTGAGAGCCAACTGAAGAACTTATTCATAACTGTGTAGAATTAATTGAATTACAAATGAAGGTGAGACCATATTTAAGTGAAACAGAGGTATCTAATGAAGAAAAATATTTTATCAATGGCTCATCAAGAGTGATAGAAGGAAAATGATGATCAGGATGTGCTGTTGTTGAAGGAGAAAACATGTCTGTAGTAGAAAGAAGGAAAATAAGTTCTAGCTGGTCAGCTCAAGCTTGTGAATTATTCGCTTTATACCGAACTTTGGAACGTTTAAAAAATAAAGTGGGGACCATTTATACAGATTCAAGTATGCCTTTGGGATTGTACACACGTTTGGAAAAATTTGGATGGAAAGAGGTCTGATCAACACTCAAGGGAAGAAGCTAATCCATCAGGAGTTAATACTTAGAGTGCTTGAAGCCCTGAAGGGACCTTGGAGGATAGCTGTAGTGTAAAAGGCCACCAATGAGGGTCAAGCTATTTAGCAAGAGGAAATAATATAGCCAATCAAGCTGCAAAAGAGGCAGCCTTTAAATTAAATGAAACAATCCAGTTGAGCACTATAACAGAAGTTCAAGAAGATTTGCCAAAAAGTTATAGTACCCAAGAGGAGAAGGCTATAAGAAGACCAGAGGCTAAAAAGGATCAAGAAAAATGGGTACTCTCAGATGGGAGAGAAATTCTACCTAAAGCTTGTGCTTGAAGAATTCTAAGTCAGTTACATCAACACACTCATTGGGGAACAAGAGCCTTGTGTGATCATTTTAAAAAATATTATGGGTGTATTGGAGTTTTTGAAATAGCAAAACAAATAACACAGGGGTGTTTGACTTGTCAAAAAGTTAACAAAAAGGTAATGAGACAGGCCCCAACAGGTGGTAGAAAAATAGCCTCCCGACTGTTTGAGAGAGTTCAGGTGGATTATACTGAATTACCAAAAGTAGGCAGATGGAAATACCTGTTGGTATTAGTAGATCAACTAACTCATTGGGTGGAGGCTTACCCAGCTGCGAGAGCCACAGCCAAGTTTGTAATTAAAATACTGTTAGAACAAATTATTCCCCGATTCGGGGTTATAAAAGCCATTGATTCTGATCAGGGCTCTCACTTTACTTCTAGCATTATAAGAGGGGTGACACAAGCCATGGGTATTTCCTGGGAATATCATACCCCTTGGCACCCCCAGAGCTCTGGGAGAGTGGAAAGAATGAACCAAACTATAAAACAGCAATTAGCCAAATTGATGACTGAGACCCAAATGTCATGAGTAAAATGTTTGCCTTTAGCATTACTTAACATAAGAACATTCCCCAATGCAGATATGGGGCTTTCAGCATATGAAATGCTTTATGGAATGTCCTGTTCCCTGGAAGTACCCCAAACATCAATAGTCATAGAAGATATGACTATTCAAAAACACATCCAAAAGATTGGACAACATGTCACAGAACTAAGGGAAAAAGTAATAATTGCTCAATCAGCCCCTCTAGGGTTTAGCATACATCAAATAAAACCGCGTGACTGGGTATTAATTAAAAGCTGGAAAGAAGAAAGTTTGTCTCCTAGATGGGAAGGTCCATATTTAACTCTGCTGACCACCGATACAGCTGTCCGAACTGCAGAAAAAGGCTGGACCCACGCATTGCGGATCAAAGGACCAGTGGAACCACCGACAGAGACGCCAGCTGAATCTCAGTGGAGAGTCACCTCTACCCCTGGAAAACTGAAAATAAAACTAAAAAGAGACTGATGCATGTTGCAAAAGTGCTCGTACTTGAGGTTGCAAAACCAGTCTTATCCACGGGAAGTGGAATGTCCCACTCCAAACTGTGTTATCCATGAGGTTGTTTTAAGTGTATTGAATGTCAAGAATTGTGGTATACAAACCTGTCAAAGGGACAGATCCCTAGTGCTCTTTGTTATAACTGCAGGAGAGAAATAGAAGAAGAAACTGATAAAATGTTGTGGGCAGCAGTAAAGAAAGGATATATTAAAACTGGTGATAAAGATTGGTGGGGAACTTGGGTACACAGAACACGAGCTGAAATTGATTTACAGGAGATACCAAGAGCAAAATTAGAAAAGATAGAGTGCGACAAAGGCAATTGGGTACCTGACGAATATCAAATTAAAGTAAAAGAGTAGCAGGAAGCCAAGCATTGCTGGAAGAAAGGGAGGTACATAAACCAACCCTATTGTAGTCACACATCTCCAGAGCTTAGGGGTCAACTAGCATAAATTAAGGAAAATTGGTCCACAACCATTGTAAGTAAAACAAAAAACAAAACCCAAAAACAAAACTAAAAGGCTCATGAGGCAAAAAGTAACAATGAAACCAAAGGCATCAGTGACTAGATCCCAATGTATAAACTCTGCTACCGAGAAGACTAACATCTCAGCCTTTGGATGCAACCCAAGGGGCCTTGAGAAAGGTAGAAATTCAAAACCCCTGAGGATTATTTTCACTGTATTGGTCCTTTTACCCCAGGCAATGGGTCGTAATAGCCTCACTCCTGAGCTCCAAGTACTACACAAATGAGCTCCAGGATTAGAGCCTGTTGTCCCCACCCTCTGTGACAAATGCAATCATTCTATATGGATTGGAGGGAGAATGGAATCAGTATTTATGGCATATTCTCAAGCTGAAGGAATATGTTATGCCTGCAGCCAATTAAAGATGTGCACTATGGGTAGTAAATTATATTGGGTTGGAGAAAATTTAAAATATGACCAAAAAGTTTCTTCCATTGATGAGCCCATGATAACCAACCTTCTTGAAAGTAATGATGAATGGATTTGTTTGTGATACGCCAGAATCTTTTGTTTTGCAAGAGATGAAGAAGGGGTAGATCCAGATAGTAGAATGAAACAAATAACTCAAAAATTAAAGAAACAAAAGTCAGAAGCAAAAAAGAAAAAAATAGAGCAAGAAAAGTCAAATGAATTAAGCTAACAATACAGTTAGAACAGCCGCATAGCGATTGGGATTTCCTAACCTCAAATAAGAACCTTTTTGTACATCTAATGCAAGAAAATACTACAGAACTAGAGTTATCTAACTGTTGGATTTGCAGGGGACTTAAATCGACTGAAAAATGGCCATGGAGGGGTGAGAGCCTAGCTCCAGAACGATTCCTAAAATGGAATCATACTCAGATTTCCAAAACATTGAACATTGAAACGACCTGAGGGATGGGTTTTGAATTGTCAAATAATTTGGACAATTTGCATCAGCAGAGAAGGAAAAAGATATACTGAAGTAGTGGGATATACTCCTTGCATGTCCACTCTAGCAGTAAATTCAAATAATAACACTAAAACTTGGCAGCCAGAAACTCCTGCTGGATATTGGAGCTTAACAAGGGAAAAAATTGTGAATGGAATGACCAAATTAAGTTGTGTTGGCATAAAAGTTCTGGAGCTAACCCTTACCAATCCTTAAATGGCCTAGGAACATACTGGGAAAAACCAGAGGCTGTAAATGACCAATGGAAAGTCCCTAATGAAATATATTGGATTTGTGGACAAAAAGCTTACAGTGAATTACCCTGTAGGTGGAAAGGATCCTGTACTTTAGGGATTATACAACCCTCCTTCTTTGTACTACCAAGGTCCAAGAGTAATCTGTTGGGAGCACCCCTGTATGAAAACCTGAACAGAGAAAAAAGAGAATTAAATCTGGAATTTCCAAGGGCAGGAGGAAATAAAAAATGGGAAGAAGATGAATGGCCTGCAGAAAGAATAATAGCATACTATCACCAGCCCAGCCACTTGGGCTCAAGATGGAACTTGGGGATATAGAACCCAAATTTATCTATTAAATCGGTTAATAAGACTTCAGGCTGTAGTAGAAGTTGTTTTGAATCATACTTCTGATACCCTGGAGTTACTAGCTGAACAATATTCACAAATATGAGCATTCGTATATCAAAACAGAATTGCTCTGGACTATTTGTTAGCTGAGGAAGAAGGAGTTTGTGGAAAGCTCAATGAGTCTGAGTGCTGCATAGAAATTGATTATTATAGAGAAACTATTAAAAATCTTGCTGCAAAAATTAAGAAAGTAGCACATGTACCAGTTTAAAAATAGAATTCCATCCTCCAAGCTTCATGGTGGGACCAGCTGTTTAGAGGAGGTACCTGGTAGAAGAAAATAGGGTTCATAATACTGTGTTTGTTAACTGGGTTATTGTTTTTGCCTTGTCTTATTCCCTGTTTTATCCAACTAATCCACTGTTATTCAAGGCATGCAGGTTGTTGTAATGCCTGTAGATCCTGAACTATCTACAGGAGAAATTGGCCATTTTAGAAAAACAGCTAAGATAATGAAATTGAAGAAAAAGGATGAAAAAGCAAAAGTTTCTAAAGTTTTGGCTAGGTTTGAAACCCAGACACAAATAAGTAAGATAAATGAAAATTCATACAAGCAGAGGGGGAACTGTGAAATACAGTTATGGTTCGTGTCGGGTAAATAAAAACAATTGGTGTAATTGTGATTGTGAAATATGTGGAAAACACAGCCATAGGACAGTTATAAAGATGAGTTATAATAAACAAGGAAAGCAAAGCATGGAAAAAAACCTTTAAACTAATCCTTTGTTCACAATTAACTACTATAGATCTTAAGTTGTTTTGTAGTAAGAATATGTGAATTATCACTTTAGATGATTTTTTGACAAGAACTTTCTGCTTGTAATTAAGCCTTAAGCTGTTTTGTAATAAGAAATTTTGAATGATAATTTTAGAATATTGCTTTGTATTAAGGATTTTTAAATTGTAGCTTTAGAATGTATAACAAAAGAAGGAAGTAGGTCTATCTTAAATTCCTAATGAAATGGTAAGAAAAAAAAAAAAACAGCCTGAAAAAAGAAGATGGACAAAGAACTCCTAACTAATGGCTTCGAAAAGGAAACCAGCTATCACCATCTGACATACACATCCTGGATGTACACCCTGGTAAAAATGGATAACAATTGAGTATAGAAATTGTAAAGAAACCAGCTATCACTATCATTTATTAACATCCTGAGGTATAGAACTGTGATGCAAAAATTGGGATTAGAAACTGCTGAGAAAGTCTATGGATATACCAGCAGGCCTCATCAACTGGTGTGCAGTTGGAGGAAAAGCTCCCACTACTGCACCCAGCGCTGCTTTCCTTATATTTTTACCATATTAATTAATAAATTGAATTACTGCTTGATATATTGGCTGAGTCAAGCTCCTCATTTTTAACAGCCCGAACATGTTGGCAAGCTTGTAGTCCCATAAGCCAGGAGCAGCAGTCACAAGCCCCATCAGGTCTGGGTAAAACCCAAACACGTTACTAGGCTACACTCCCAGCCAGTAGGCAGCAGCAGTAACAAGTCTCTACATGTTCACACAAGTCTTCAGCAGTTAAAAGCCTTTACATATTTTTACAATTTGGCAGTTTTCCTTATATATAAAAGTGGGTACAATTATTTGGCAAGAAATACATAATAGCAAAAGTCAGTACACTAAAGGGATTCAAAACAAAATAATGAAATTATTATATATTCCTTTGCCTTATGCCCATGTTTTACTTTAAGCTCAGTATTCTTATTTATATACATTTCATAATTTGTTTCTATAATGACACAAATCACCATATAACATCTCACAATCCCCCATATTTTATTTTTTTTTTTTTTTATCTCATTGATTCGTGTCTGTTCTTTGAATTGAGATAGCGCTTCTTGTGCGGGGGGGGGGGGGTGTTTGTTTTTATCTTCAGTTAATATCATTAGCTTGCGAGTTTCTTTGAGGCAGAAAGTTCAGGATCAATGGGCATAGCTGAAATTTACATGCCCTGGATTACTGAGTGTGTGAGCTGAGTAAAACATGGAATTAGATATGGAATTAAACATGGCCCTGCTTTCTTCCACTAGACTTTATCAAACAATTGATTTCACTAAAATCTTTGAAGAATAGAATTCTATTTTTGAACTGGGACATATGTTAATTGTTTAGTATCTTCTGTTATCTGGGTATTAACCTTGCTGTTATCATAAGTAATATTTAGACATGTTAAATTTCTCACAAATTTTGCTTTCTTTAGCTAACAAATAATGTCACATGGTTTTTGTATTGTTTCAGAATATTCTTTACTAATTGTTCTTGAAATTGGTTTTGTACTCCCCCTTTGGCTGTGAGGCCTTATATGCTTTTTTTCTTTTTTCTTTTTTTTTTTTTTTTAAGCAAATATGTTTTTTCCTTTGGGACAAGGGAAACTTAGCTGCGTTCCTCTTGATGTAAGATTTTGGGCTACTTAAAATGATTGTATCATACGATACTAATTGATATACAGAATTCATGTGAGTGGCAGCTGCAAATGCATATTCAGTGTAGCAGCCAATGTGTACATGCTGGTAGCATTTGGAGCAGTCTCCATTGTAGAGGTATTAAGCACATTATTATTTACTCTTTAAGAGGTCTGGTATGATTTGTTCTTCTGCTTCCCCATCCTACTGGGTTGCGACCAGCAGTTGGGCAATACATCCTCTCAGCAGCAAGAACAGAGATCAATCCCGGCTTGCCCTCTTGTAGTTTATAATGTGCTTTGACTTTTTCTGTTGCCGCTTTTCTCACTGAGTTTTAACTTTGTCCCAACTCTTAGCCTTAATATAAAAATACTGAAGTACTCAATTGTTTAAATTACATTCTGATTTTTTTTTCAGTTTTTACTGGTTGATGGAAAAGATTGTTTATCTTAAACTGAAAAAAATTTCTACTTTTCTTTACTTCTTAAGTACTTGCTTAGTTTGCTTTCTTTCTGTTTCTGTACATTTATGACAGAGGGGATTGCTTGGTTTTTCGTTTATGTACAGTGTCTATACTATATATTTTTATACTTAGGACAGTGAAAATACACTTCCTTTAACCCGGTCTGAATTCTGGGGGTGCCAGGGGGTATGCCTGTTCCACTGAACTTTTAAAGCAGCCATAATCTCTTGAAGGATCTTTTTTTTTGTAATCTCATTTTTGTCGGGCTATTAACTTTAGCCAGGCACCCCTCAATAGTTCGTCTTGCTAAAACAAAAAAAACAAATAAAGAAACAAAAAAACCTCTAAAAAACCCACTTAACTACACAAAAAAAACTCCTCTAAAAACTCTCAAGGCAGTACATTTTGAAGAACATCTGTGCTAATCTTTGAGAGTCTTTGTGATTCTCCTAATGGAGCCATTTTATAATATTTGCAGGACCAAAGCTTCTGATATCTAGTGTTTACTGTCTTTTGTAAATCAATTCTCCCCTCTTTCTTTTGCTCCACTACCTTTAATTCTCTAACTCTTCTGGTGGAAAAGATAACACTAGGGCTACTTCTCTTCCCCCCCCCCTCCCCCCCCCCCCGGCAATGGCAGAGCAACAGGGAGTAAAGGGCGCATCCCAGAGACCTCTGAAAGAAGTGGTGCTTTCTGAACATTTCTACTTGCTAGTAGATTACCTATTGTCTCTTTTGAGTACTCTGCCTGGTGCCCCTTAACAGCTCTTACCTCTTTTGGTAAATTCACTACTTCTAACAAGCAACTAATTGAGCTTTCATGAGCAGACTTTTTCTGGCAAGTTAACAAACCTCTCTCTTCACAGCTTTCTAATCATATGTACCACCCCACATGTATAGCTGGAATCTGTAAATATTCACTACTTTTCCTTGAGATACTTTGCATAAATAGTAGAAATATAAGGTAAAGTTAAAAAACCCTTTTAAAACATATACAGGAAATTCAACAGTACATTAGTTTGAGAGTTGGTAGAAGGCTCTTCTGTATTTTGTTTATGTCTTATTTGCAGTCCATGGCTACCCCTTCTGGTTCAGGAAGGGGCATTGTCATGGTTTAGCCCTTATTGGACAATTTTGTAATATTGACACTTGATTAGACCAATGAAAAGGGTGGATACGCCTCTAGTGAATACACATTTTAAGGTGAGAATCTAGAAATTAGGCTTTCTAGTTTCCGGTGGGGTGAGTTGCAGAGGCCCCGCCTGGCTGGTCCCCATGGCTGGGCTGGGCCGGGCTGAGGTTTCTCCCTTCCCTCCCCTGGCACCCCTGGCAGGCAAGGGAAAAGGAGAGGTGGGGGAGGGGGGGGTGGGGGTGGTAGGGGGGTAGGGAGGAAGGCTTAGCCCAGCCTTGGATGCTGAAATCTGTTACTCCAGGACGGCCCACGCAGCAAACCGGGGGCTGGGCCAGGCCCAGCATCTGCTGAGCAGGGAAAAAGGGAGGAAGCCCTGGCATGAGACATTGGAAGCCTGACCGGGCTGAAAAAAGGATCCTACTCTCCCTCTCTCAGCACAGCTGGAACTAGAAAGCAGCGGCAGGCCTTGAGGGAGATCCTGGCCCAGCTCCAACACCACTGCAATGTATCACGTGACTGCCTCGTCCTGGCTGCACCTGTGCGAATTTTTTTTTCCTAACCAGATGAAACTTCCAAAGCATGAATCTTACCCAGAAGAAAAAGAGGAGACCGGATGAAATGTAGAAAGACACAGCATGAAACTTGATGTCAGAGGAAGTGAGAAGAGAATTTTAAATGGCAAGGAAGATTAAACGAGTGGCCTGGTTAGGTTGGACTTCTCTTGTGAGGCCACAGAGAATGGAATTAAATACCCTGTAACCTATAGAGTGTTTGTTAGGGGAATCCAAGGTTCTAGACATAGCTGTGAGTTGCTGGAGAAAATTGAACAGAGGAAGACTGAGGAAGTGAGAGATGAAGCCTTGCCCATTGAGGGAAGATGATCTCTGTTCCTTGAGATGAAGAGAACTTTTGTTTTATACTAGAAGAGGCATCCTTAAACTGTACCCTAATAAACTGATATGGCCCATGAGCTGCTGTAGCAAGCTGTTTCATGGGAAAGACTTCACAAATGGCAACATTTCCCCCTGGGCGGGCCAATTGTGGAGTGTGGAAGCAAGAGAACTGGAATATTGTGGAAAATCTCTGTAGTACCCAAGAGAGACTCCTTTCTCCTTGATGAATTGAGAAATGATTATTTTAAGAGTGATAACTGACTGAGAATCCCAAGTTTTGTCTTTTGGAGTAAAAAAGTGAATAGTGGGTGGGGGGAGGAGAAGTGTTTTGAAGGTTTCATTCTGATTTCTTTTTTTCTTTTAGTGTTAGTTAATAGAATTCTATTCCTTTTAAGTTCAAGCTTGCTTTGCTCTTGATTTGGGAAATTTTGAATTGGCAAACTAAACCTGAGACAAAAATTGGTGTTTCTGCCTGGTTTCAAACTGAAACCATGACAGGGATTCATGTAACATTTGCTTGGGTTTTGTTAAGTTTCTTTAATTCACTAATTTGTGAATTAAAAAAAAATCAGCCAGATTATAATAATTTTGAAGCCTTCTGAGGCAGAACTGGGAAGGTTAGTACATATTTGTATCATTTTAAATATGTATAAATTCTTATACCAACTCTCAGGATAAAACTGCTTGAGACAAATTATACATCTATAAGACCTTTAGTTACACTATTTTTCACTAAAAAGACAAAACAAGTTAGACAAAAATCAAACTCAAGAATATGTAGGATGCTTTAACTAATATTTGATCTCCCACCAAGTCACTCGAACTGAAAATACAAAAAAATTACAAACACTATCTGACAATGCAAGCACTTATGGTGGCACTTTAAATTTCATTGTTTTTTACACAGTTCTATCTCATGTGTGAGTAGGTTCCTATAAAAGGAAAGGAAAAATTTAGCCTACTAGACTGATTATTAAAAAGAAGTAAAAACTTCTTGTGGCTAACACAAAATGATAGAGTCCACATGAAGTCCACTGCTGCTTGCAGTTTCTCTGCTCTCAAACTGTTTTCTTTATCTTCAGTGCAGGGATGTTTGATATTCCTAAAAAACAGAAAAGAAACAAACTTGCCCAGAAAATATGCCTGAGTGAAAGAAGTTGTTAATTGTGTGATGTTATATGGTGATTCTTGTCATTATAGAAACAAATTATGAGATTTATATAAATAAGAATACTGATCTTAAAGTAAAACATGAACATAAGGCAAAGGAACATATAATAATTTCATTATTTTGTTTCGAATCCCTTTGGTGTACCGACTTCTGCTATTATGTATTTCTTGCCAAATAATTGTACCCACTTTTATGTATAAGGAAAACTGCAAAATTGTGAAAACATGTAAAAGCTTTTTACTGCTGAATGCTTGTGCAAACATGTAGAGACATGTTACTGCTGCTGCCTACTGGCTGGGGATGTAGCCTAGCGATGTGCTCGGGTTTTACCCAGACCTGATGGGGCTTGTGACTACTGCTCCTGGTTTGCGAAGACTACAAACTAGCCTAACATGTTCGGGCTTGTTCAGACTTGTACCCCAGCACAATATACATGACACAGCACAATGAGAAACTGCCTATAAAAGGGGCAGTGACCGAGGGTAGAGTGGACATGTTGGTGGAGCAGAGACTCCCCGCATCCCCCAGCGCTGGCTTACTTATTCCTTATCAACAAATTATTAAATTGCCTATTGATTGACCAACCCAATTGTGGTGAGAAATTTATAACAATTTGGTGACCCCCGGATGTTATGTGATGAATTCCATTTTTTTGGGGGGAGGGAACAACTGACCCAGGGAGTACCCACCTTTGGTGAGCTCGCCGCGGGTTTGCGTTGGAACTCCCCTGGATAGGAAATTCATAAAAAAGATAAATAACTAGTAAGGAATTCGAGCTCCCAGGGAAAACTGCATAACTTACCGTAATTTCTTGTGTACAAAGGATACAGGTGGAGAAAACAGCGGGACTGTGAGTTATCACTTGGGTGGGTGGGGTAGGATGGGTATGCTTGAGGACCACTAAACATAGTTATGGGGTGGAGTGGCAGGACTTTATGCTCGCCTCTATTCTGACCTTCTCTTGGGGGAAGAGAAGAGAGACGCCAGGCGGACGGAAAAATATGGAGCACTGTCGAAGGGGCTTTTAAATAAAAATCGGGGGGGATGGATGAAGCGGTTTTGTGCAGGGTTTTAAATAACGCTGGGGGCTGGACGCATTTGTTGATGGGGCTGAGGGAAAAGCTTGGAGGGTGTGACAGTTTGGGAAGGGGCTTGGGAAACAGCAGGGTTGGAAAGCGTTTGTTGAAGGGATTTTTCTTTACAAAAATTGCTTGGGCCAGAGGGCACAAAAGGACCAGTCAGGGATGGGTCAAGGTCTTATTAAAATAAGCCGTATTAAAAAACCCGGGGACGGTACCAAAGGTTTCGGCATAAGAGTCAGGGTTAAGGTAAGGGAACCCGGGTACAAACAGTAAGGGGCACATTACTGCATATCCCTCAGGACAGTCCCCCTGGGGTAATATTTAAATTTGGGGATTGTTGGGAAGAAAGAAAAAAAATAAAAATAAGGAAAAAAAAAAAAAAATGCTTCTTGTACTGTATGGTAAATGGATAGGGAAAATGATAAGCCTGACATTTGTTTGGCACATGTATGGGTCTTTTGAGAGTTGTAATGTCGGCACAAATGTATAGAAATAAGAGAGAACCTTTTCCTAGACGAAGAGAAATTGTAGTATGCAGCATGTTGGCATGGGAGTGAGCCAATTACCACTAGATGCCCTTAAAAACTCTAAAGAAGAAACAGAGAAAGATTTAAAAAGCCCTGGCCCTAGAGATTAATCTTCCCTCCACCATTACCAGCCACAAAGCAACCACACCTGCCACCAACATGGAATTTGGGGGAACACCTGGACATTATAAAGCCAAAATTATGCTGAAGACTTGCCCTCCCCATCTCTCTGAAGCCGCGCCTGCCACGGTTTTTTTCAAACCATTTACTGCTTCCCACCCCTCAACAGATTATCCTTGGAGTAGAAGTCCCTATCCCCTGTAGTAAAAACTTGCCAATACAGGTTAAAGCCAGACAAATTATGGTATTAAAAAGAAGAAGGAGAAGAGAAGATGTGACTGAAGAAAGTGGGTTGTCAGTTATTATCCATTACAGGAGGTTCCCTTTGGGAGGGGAATGAGGAGGAATAGGTTGTAAATATTACCCTTATATACTAGAGATGTGAAGAGCATTCAAACTAGGGAAAGGGAAGTGTTTAAGATAGATCACTTAGGAGCTATCGGTAGCGTTAGACTAATTTTTGGGACCAAATAACCTATATTGGGGAGAGAGATACATTCTATATTAGAGAATTTATTACCATAGAACGATACGGCAAAGATTAGACAAGCTGGAATTGGGGTGTGGAGAGGGAGCACTCCGTCAGGGAAACTGGTGATCAGACGTGGGCCAAACCTAGATCCTAATTGGAATCATACGGAGCTCCTGATTGGCCAGAATATGATAGATCTTAGAAATATATTATTTACGTGGATCAGGATAACGGTTCCTAAGAATCAAATATAAACAAAGTCTTAATGAACATAAGGGGAAGGATGAGCCACCAACATGATTGGTTATGAGACTCAGAAAAATCTTACAAATGTTATTAAGGGGTGGCCGCAGATACAGCAATAGTAGAAAGCATTATATTAAAGACTCCAATTTGTTGTAAATAAAACTCGTGGGGTGATGGTGATATAAGAAAGAATGGGGAGGAGGAAGCGAGAAAGGAAATTGGGATTGACAAGATTAGGGGGATTACAAGAACTTTTTGCAGAGGCACAGAAGGGTATATGTAAGAAGGGATGATTGAAAACAAAAAAAAAAAAAACAGAAGCCAAGCAAAAGTAGTTGTTGCACTGTAAGAGACAATTCAAAGGGGAAAACTTGAACCAGGAATAACTAAAAAAAAAAGGGGTTCTTCAGAGAATGAGGTCAATTAAAAATACTTTAAAAACCAAACTGTCATTCTTACATATTTCTATTGTATAATATAAAAAAAAAAAAAAGGACATTAAAAAGAGGCTACCAAGAAAACGAAAAACAATGAAAACATGATGAAACAATGTTGAAGAACAAAGGGGTGTCAGGGCCTCTATCTCTTGGGGCCTAGGACATCAAAGGAGACCACCTGATAAGTTAAAACTAGGTCCCCAAGAGGAAGAATTGATTTTTAGTAGACACAGGGGTCAGAAAACATCTAAAGTTAAAAATTTGCCAAAGAGATGTTAAAACAAGCAAAGAAAAGTTGAACGAGTAATTGGGCAAAGGGGGGCAGGAAGCTTTTAAAGTCCCCAAATTTTAAGAAGTGACACAATAAATCATTGATAAAATAATTTTTAAAAAAAAATAGTTATTAGTTCCATAAAACGGATTTTTGATACTTATTAAGAAGAGATTTAATGTTGGAATAGGATTAGGGTGTTACCCCACGGGACAGTGAGCTGAAAAGTACAAGTGTATAATTAACAGTGCAAGACGAGGACCAGATATATCTAGGGTGTGGTCTACACAGGGGGGGAAATAATGCGAAAATAACATTGAACCTATTATTGTTAATATCATTAACCCTTGAATTCCATATTAAGTGAATTCAGACAGTATCCTATTCCATGGAAGGAAGGAGCGGGCTAACACCTGTAATGATGCAGTGATTTAATACAAGGTACTAGTAGAACATGTATGTTTCCCCCTACCCACCACAATTATACCTGTTTTACATAAGGGAGACGGCAGTCCACCGGCTTCCCCTAAGGTTCACCAAGTACCAGCACTGTACGTTACCACCTCAGAGTCAAACGAAACTGCTAAGATCGTTGGTGAACCCCAGCTAGGACACCTTAACATCGGCATTTGTCGGTCTCCAGTGCGCACAATCCAACCTCTGTTACGTTCACCCAACTACCACTGAGTTTGTGTTGCACTGGTATACACCAGTGCACAATAAGAGGCACCTAAAAAAAAAGATGCTGTATGGGCACTAGTCAGCAACAATGCCCACTCTACTGGCACGAGGACAAACGCAGAAAGAGTAAAGTTTTCTGACATTTGAGTCGAGGCACGACCCCTCTCAACACTGAGCACGGGACGCCGACAAACCACGCTAAAGGTCGGAAGCCTGTCACCGGACACAGAAGAACACTTTACAGATTCAATGCTCATCAACGTATTTGGGCAATCCTATGGAAAACACAATTTGCTAAAGAACTTTGACACAACTCCTAAGGAAAAGCAGTCAACTCTAAACTTCACATTCAATTCTTCTTGGTGCAGATGGGGCACCGCGACGAAAACACATAGAATCACTCAGGAGGACTAGGACATACACAGACCAACAAGAATCCCCGTTCGCACGTACCACCATAAAATTTTTTGGGCGACGAGACCAAACCCCGAGACGTGTACAATCAGGATATCAAAAATCCAAAGACACGTGACCAGCAACCCGATAGAGTAACAATACTTAGGGCACGTGCAGCCGGAGATCAAAGAACTCCGCGGAAAAACCAAAGAAAACAAGGACAGCAAAAAACTGGACCCCGACTCAAAGCGCCGTTTAATGCGGAATTTCTCTGCGCTCTATGACCACACTTCTCTAAGACAACCCGAGAAATTAGACACACTATCTAAAGAACCCTTTCAAGGATAACTGAGCGAAAAAACTGGCCTTACGTCAGGTTGCTGACATATAAGTCACAACCGGTAAAACTTTTGATACGCCCAGCACAACTGAGCAAAACCTTAAACTCGCGCACCATTTACTAAATGCCGACAAACAAAAGCATGAATAGAAACCTTCAATTCAGAACAAGTTAACGCCCATGCCTTACCACAATAAACAAGCACCCCAGTATAAACCCACCAACACTCTGCAATGCACCGACCTGTAAACTCTAAAAAGTTTATCTAAATTGCTTGGAAGCTCCAACGACACGTACTACAAAGTTCGGCCAACCCCTAGGGTGCGAGCGCCAGGTTCGCTAGGACATAACTCAGGCCTGGAAGAGAAGGAGCTAAGCTAGGGAAACCCAGGTGGCCATTTATTCAAAACCCATTACTTACGATCCCTGCTTCCCGGATAGAATGGGACATGGCCCTATGTCGCTCGTTACAAGCTCTAGCTCCCAGACACTACCCACACTGTTGGTTCAGAGCAGAAACGCCCGGCCACCAAGTCACCTTCAGACGAGAAACGACGTACTATTCAGTCCGCCCCCCTGTGTATACATCTTATCAAAGCGCTAGCGCCAGCTACCTCAAACAACACCACCGTGTCCATCAAAAAAGCCGACCGAACAAATGGCTATCACCTAGACGATATGTATCGTACACCCAAACCTAGAGCATTTTACACAATCATGAACAGCTATCTCTTACACCCATTCTAATGACACCAAACCCTGCTGCTGGCAATTAAAAAACGTACAACTACTAACATGAATATCCAGACTCACTCGCTTCGCGATTATGTAATTGACGGCACTGTACCAAAAGACAAGATGGAAGCCTTCTGGCTCACCACGTTCGTGTTGATACTTCGAACCAGAACGCTAAAGCTATAACCCCAGCGTTACGACCCCAAATTTGGATGCACGAGATGAAACGTAGAGCCTGTGAACTCTGCACGCGCGAGAGGGGGGTTGATGTCATGCTACGCAAGCGGATAAATCAACGTTGTTGAAGGAATCAC
>JAGMWU010000088.1:126151-139480 GCA_018697195.1 Certhia americana | reverse complement strand
CATTCCCATTAACCCGGTTGTTAATTAACCCCTTCATTAACGAGCCCCTCTGCCTTTGCCCAGTTCGTGCTGAAGAATTATGGCGAGAACCCGGAGAACTACAACGAGGAGCTGCGCAAACTGGAACTGCTCCGACAGGTCAGCGGGGTTTGGGGTGACCCTGCTGACCCCCCCCGGGCCGGGGGCTGTGCCGTGTCCCACGGAGCAGCTGGGGACAGCGGGGACAGCTCCTGGGGTGACCCCAAGGGCTTTGGGGGGGATGCGGGGGGACACCCCCAGCCCAGCAGGGGGATTTTTCCAGGGGAAGTTTTTTTATCCCAATCCCCTTTCCCCAATGCGGGGTTGTCCCTGGGCTCGGTGCTGGTGTGGCGATGTCCCCAGAGCCTGTCCCTCGTTGTCCCCACCCCGTTCCCAGAGCGCCGTCAGCGTTCCCAGGGATTTCGAGGGCTGCAGCACCTTGAGGAAATACCTGGGGCAGCTGCACTTCCTGCAGAGCAGAATCCCAATGGGCAACGGGCAGGAGGCAGCTGTGCCCGTCACCTGGTGAGGGATTGGGATTGGGAATATGGGATTGGGAATATGGGATTGGGATTGGGGAACGGGCAGGAGGCAGCTGTGCCTGTCACCTGGTGAGGGATTGGGATTGGGATTGGGAATATGGGATTGGGATTGGGAATATGGGATTGGGATTGGGGAACGGGCAGGAGGCAGCTGTGCCCGTCACCTGGTGAGGGATTGGGATATGGGATTGGGATTGGGATTGGGAAACGGGCAGGAGGCGGCTGTGCCCGTCACCTGGTGAGGGATTGGGATTGGGATATGGGATTGGGAATATGGGATTGGGATTGGGGATATGGGATTGGGATTGGGGAACGGGCAGGAGGCGGCTGTGCCCGTCACCTGGTGAGGGATTGGGATATGGGATTGGGATTGGGATTGGGATTGGGATTGGGGATGGGGCAGGAGGAGGCTGTGCCCGTCACCTGGTGAGGGATTGGGGGATATGGGACTGGGGGATATGGGATTGGGGGATATGGGATGGGGACTGGGGACTGGGATGGGGGGGATACAGGATAGGGGATCTGATATGGGATCTGGGATGGGATATGAGGAGCTAGGATGGGGCATACTGGGATAGGGACTGGGGACTGGGATGGGGGATATGGGATTGGGTTGGGGGCTGTGATGGGGGATCTGGAATGGGGGATCTGGGATGGGGGATCTGGGATGAGGAACCAGGCTGTAAATCCCAGAATGGAGAACTGTGAGGGGGGGCTGATCCAGGCAGGATGTGGCCATGCCCATTCCTGCTCCAGGACCCCTCCTGAGGAACGTGGGGTGGCACAGGGGGATCCCAGGGGACCTTTGGGGAACGGGGGGTTCCCTGCATTGGGGGATCCCAGGGGACCCTTGGGGAACGCAGCTCCCAAAATTCCTCCTCCTGGGGGAATCCCTGCTTGCTCCTGTGCCCCTTCCCCCCCAGGACGGAGATCTTCTCTGGCAAGGCGGTGACACACGAGGACATCAAATACGAGCAGGCCTGTGTCCTCTACAACCTGGGTGAGTCCTGGACCCCCCCTCCTCGGGGCTCCCTGCTCCAATCCCCCATCCCCAGGGGGTTTTGGGGTGTCCCTGCCCTGCTGAACCCCCTCCCTGTCCCCACAGGAGCTCTGCATTCCATGCTGGGAGCCATGGACAAGAGAGTGTCCGAGGAGGTAACGTCCCCTCAGGGGACAGGTGGCAGCTGGGCAGTGACAGCTGGGTGTCACAGGGTGTGACAGACTGTCCCTCTGCTGGCCGCTCTGGGGACACTGGGATTGGGGGACAGGGTTGGGGTCTCCAGCTACGGGACATTGAGGGGCTGAGGGGACTCAGGAGGAACCTTGGGGACAGGAGGGGACAGCCAGGGAAGGATCAGCTGGATATTTGGAATATTCCTGATGGAAAAGGCTGCCCAGGGCAGGGGTGGGATCCCCATCCCTGCAAGGATTTAAAACCCCAGTGGATGTGGCACTTGGGGACAGCGTTGGGTGAACTCTGTCATCTGGGAATTCTTTTCCAAGGCCAACAATTCCCTCCCCTCAGGGCATGAAGGTTTCCTGCACCCATTTCCAGTGTGCTGCTGGTGCCTTCACCTACCTGAGGGATCACTTCCCACATTCCTACAGCGTGGACATGAGCCACCAGATCCTCAGCCTCAACATCAACCTCATGCTGGTGGGCACTGGGAGCACTGGGACACCTCCAGTGTGTCTGGGGGGTGGATCTGAGCACCCCAGGGTGGTCCCTGTGGGGTCTGGGCTCTCCCCAGGGTGGGGGGAAGGAGTTTTTGGGGGGCTCAGGGAAAGCTCAGTGCCATTCCTGGGCTCTCCTCAGGACTGTGCCACATCCACCCTTGGGAAAGGGGCTGGAACCAGTGGGTTTGGGCTGTGCCAAGGGTTGGGAATGCTGAACATTCCTCTCTTATCCCTGCCAGGGCCAGGCACAGGAATGTCTCCTGGAGAAATCCATGCTGGACAACAGGAAAAGCTTCCTCGTGGCCAGGATCAGTGCCCAGGTGAGCTCCAGGAGCTGCTCCCAGGATCAGGAGCTGCAGAGGGACTTTGGGGGGGGACAGGACACAGGGAATGGCTTCCCACTGCCACAGGGGAATATTGGGAGGGAATTCTTGGCTCTGAGGTGGGTGAGGGACTGGAATGGATTTCCTAAATCAGCTGGGGCAGCCCCTGCATCCCTGGAAGTGGCCAAAGCCAGGCTGGATGGGGCTTGGAGCACCCTGGG
This sequence comes from Certhia americana, assembly GCA_018697195.1. Taxonomy (NCBI): domain Eukaryota; kingdom Metazoa; phylum Chordata; class Aves; order Passeriformes; family Certhiidae; genus Certhia; species Certhia americana. Next base: position 136,699 of record JAGMWU010000088.1, on the reverse strand, counting down.
ATGGTGACAGTGGCCCCAAACTCATCCCCAACCATTCCTCGGGGTGATCCAAATCCTTGGGATGGTGACAGTGGCCCCAAACTCATCCCTGAATTCTCCCCAACCATTCCTCGGGGTGATCCAAATCCTTGGGATGGTGACAGTGGTCCCAAACTCATCCCCAAACCATTCCTCGGGGTGATCCAAATCCTTGGGATGGTGACAGTGGTCCCAAACTCATCCCCCAACCATTCCTCGGGGTGATCCAAATCCTTGGGCTGGTTCCTCCTTCCCTGCCCTGCTCTGGGGTTCCCCTGGGATCTGGAATTGCAGGATTCTCCCCCATCCCTCTCCATAGGTGGTGGATTACTACAAGGAGGCCTGCCGGGCTCTGGAGAACTCAGAGACAGCCTCACTGCTGGGCAAGATCCAGAAGGATTGGAAGAAACTGGTTCAAATGAAAATCTATTATTTCGCTGCCGTGGCCCACGTGAGTGGGGGGAATTGGGGCTGGGGGCTCTCCCTGTGCTCCCATCCCACCTCAGGATGCTCCAGGAGCAGCCCTGGGGTTCTCCTCCCCCTCCCAACGCTCTCCCTGGAGTGACAGAGCTCTGATCCCAGTTCTTTTTCCAGCTGCACATGGGGAAACAAGCCGAGGAGCAGCAGAAGTTTGGGGAGAGGGTGAGTGGGGCTGTGTCATCATCTCAATTCCTCCACTCCAGCCTCTGGGGGGTGGTCCTGGGAAGGGGTTTGGGCATCCACAACCAGGACCTGTGTGTCCTGGGGGAGCCGTGGGGAGCTGTGGACCCCCAACTCCTGCTCTCCCACAGGTCATCTACTTCCAGAGCGCCCTGGACAAGCTCAACGAAGCCATCAAACTGGCCAAGGTGTGAGGGGCAAAGGGGCTGGGGGCTTCCCACTGCCCAGCAGGGCTGCCAGGCTGCAGGGGGAGCAGGCTTGGGGGGCTCAGCTGCCCCCCAGACCTCTCTGTTCAACCCAGAGCTCCTGGGAGGGGACCCCAGGGACAGCAATTGCCACTCTCGATCCCCCAGGGCCAGCCTGAAAGCGTGCAGGAGGCTCTGAGGTTCACCATGGATGTCATCGGTGGGAAGTGAGTCTGGGGGGCACCCCAGGGTGGGTTGGGCAGCCTGGGGAGCATTCCCAGCTGGCTGGCTGGCTGCTGTGGGAATTGCTGGAGCCCAGCAGGAGTGATTTGGGATTTAGGGAGCTGGGAACACACCCCCCCTGCTCCTTCTCTGCCTGCATCACCTCCCGTTGCCAGGTACAATTCAGCCAAAAAGGACAATGACTTCATCTACCACGAGGCCGTGCCCGCGCTGGACACGCTGCAGTCTGTCAAAGGTCAGGGGGGGCTTTGGGGACCCCACGGGGACGGGGAGCTGCTGGAATTGAGCAGGATCATCCCTTTGGGAGTGGTGCCAGCCCAAGCTGTGCCCCTCAGGTGCCCCTTTGGTGAAAGCTCTGCCCGTCAACCCCACGGACCCCGCCGTGACCGGCCCGGATATCTTTGCCAAGCTGGTGCCCATGGCTGCCCACGAGGCCTCATCTCTGTACAGGTGTGTCCTGGGCTGGATGGAGCAGGGGGTGTGGAGCCTGCTGAGTGTTTTCCTGCACTCACAGCACCTTCTTTTCCATCCTGTCCCAGCGAGGAAAAAGCCAAACTGCTGCGGGATGTGATGGCCAAGATCGAAGCCAAGAATGAAGTGTTGGAGTACGTGAGGGGCTCGGCCCCGCCGGCCCACCGGGGGTCCCTGTGCTCCTGTGCCTCTGCCAGAGGGGACGTTGCCACCCCCTCAGGGTCCCCTCTGTGTCCCACAGCCAGTTCATGGACTCCATGCAGCTGGACCCCGAGACCGTGGATAACCTGGACATGTACAACCACATCCCAGCCGTGCTGATGGAGAAATGCGCCGCGCTCAGCGTGCGCCCCGACACCGTGCGCAACCTGGTGCAGTCCATGCAGGGTGAGGGGGGCTTTGGGGGGCTGGAAATGCTGCTGGGGGGGCTGGAACTGCTGCTGGAGGGGCTGGAACTGCTCCTGGGGGGGAGTGGAACTGCTGCTGGGGGGCTGGAGGGGCTGGAATTGCTCCTGGGGGGGGCCCTGGAACTGCTCCCTTCCTGGGGCTGGGTTCTGGGGGTCCTGGGGTCTGGCACTGCTGGGGTCTGGGGGTCCTGGGGAGCTCTCCCTGCCCAGGCCCAGGGTCCAGCATCACTCCCTGCTGAAGTGCTGGCAATGTTGTCACCACTGGCTGGCTCTGTCATCCCAATGTCCCTGCCTCAGCCGGGTTTATTCCTGGAGCCACCACGGCTGTCTCCAGGCCTGGAGCAGGCAGGAGGTGGCCTCACCCCCCCCCCCCGTGTCCCTTTCTGTCCCCTCCCAGTGCTCTCTGGGGTCTTCACCGACGTGGAGGCGTCGCTGAAGGAGATCCGGGACCTGCTGGAGGAGGACGAGGCGCAGGAACGGAAGCTGCAGGAGCTGCTGGGGAGGGTCCCCCCAGCACCAGGGTCCCCCCCGGGCCTGGCCGAGGTGAGCAAGGAGTGCTCCAAGTACCTGGAGCTGCACGAGAAGGCGAGTTTCACCAACACCGAGCTGCACCGGGCCATGAACCTGCACCTGGGCAACCTGCGCCTGCTCGGAGGCCCCCTGGAGCAGGTCAGGGCTGCACTGCCCACCCCAACCCTGTCTGAAGGTGAGTCCTGGCCTTGGGGGGGCTGGATCTGTCCCTCCTGGGCTGGGGGAGACAGGGATGTGTCCCTTTGTCCCCCCAGGGGGCTGGGGGAGGCAGGGATGTGTCCCTTGTGTCCCCTCAGTGGCCTGGCAGTGCCCCCTGGGCTGGGGGAGGCAGGGATCTGCCCCTCTCTGTGCCCCTCTGGGTGTCCCTCTGTGTCACCTGGCACTGGCACCGTCCGTCACTGGGGTGGGCAATGAGCCAAATGGGTCCTGTTTGGGGACAAAGGGGGCTCAGAGTGTCCCAGCCAGGCTCTGCCCTGCCGATCCCACCCCGTGCGTTCCCTGTGGGGTCCCTCGGGATCCCCCCTGACCCCACCCCACCCTCAGAGGACAAGCAGGTGCTGCAGAACCTGAAGCGGATCCTGGCCAAGGTGCAGGAGATGAGGGATCAGAGGATGTCCCTGGAGCAGCAGCTGAGGGACATGATCCAAAAGGACGACATCACCACCTCGCTGGTCACCACCGACCGCTCCGAGATGAAGGTGAGTTTGGGGACACCCCTGTGTCCCACCTGGGGACTGCTCTGTCCCAGAGCCCTGCAGACCCTCCCGTGTCCCAGCAGAAGCTCTTCGAGGAGCAGCTGAAGAAGTACGACCAGCTCAAGGTGTACCTGGAGCAGAATTTGGCTGCCCAGGAGAACGTGCTCAAGGCCCTGACCGACGCCAACGTCAAATACGCGGCCGTGCGCAAGGCCCTGGCTGAGGTGGAGCACAAGTGAGTGAGGGAGGGGGGTCCTGGTGCTTTGGGGGGGGGTCCCAGTGCCCAGGAACAGCCCTCACCCCCCTGCCTCAGGTGTGGGGTCACCCCCAGCTTCCCCACTGCTGGGGCTGTGGTGGCTTTGTGCCGTCCTCGTGCCCATCCCAGTCCCAACTGGGGGCTGGAACTGGGTGCCCACCTTTGCCCTGACCCTGCTGAGCCCCTCCGTGCCCCTGGCCCAGGTGGAACACGACCGTGCAGACCCTGGTGGCCTCCTACGAGGCTTATGAGGACCTGATGAAGAAATCCCAGGAGGGGAAGGATTTCTACACCGACCTGGAGGGGAAGGCAGCCAAGCTGCTGGAGCGGGCACGGGCTGCGTGCCAGGCCAGCGAGGCTCACCGGCAGCAGCTGCTGGAGAGGTGGGTGGGCACAGACCGAGGGGAGGGGGCTTCAGTGGGACCCCCGGGGCTCAGAGGAGCCTTGTGGAGCTGTGAGGGGTGGGCTGAGGGCAGGGGGAGGGCTCCTGGTGCGGCACCCAGCCCCACACTGTCCCCGCTGCCCCTCAGGGAGCTGAAGAAGCAGCCGCCCCCCCGGCCCACGGCCCCCAAGCCCCCCCTGCAGAAGAAGGCACTGGATGAGGCCGGGGGGCCCGAGGCCGCCGAGTTGAGCTCCCTGGTGCTGCCGGAGCTGCCCGAGGAGCTGCGGAGCCTCCCCCCGGAGCTGCTGCCCGGGCCCCTGGGCCAGCTGCCCCCGCCAGCTCTGGCCGCCCTCACCGGGGGGCTGCGACCCCCCGAGCCCTACATGCTGCCAGGGGGGGTGGCCAGCGCCCCGCTGCCCCCCTTGGCCCCCGCGCCGCCCTTCCCGGGGCACTACCGGCTGCCCGGGCCTTCCGCCGTCCCCTTCGCTCCCCCCGGGGGGGTCCCGGGGCAGCTCCTGCAGCCCTCGGCCCCGGCCGGGCCCGTCCCCAGCTCCGCCGCCCCTCCGCTCTTCCCGGCCGCGCCCCTGATCCGCGCCCCGGGCCAGCCGGCCTTTGGGGGGGCTCCCCACGGGCTGCCCCCGCGCTCGTCCCCCCAACACGGGCCCCTTCCCACCCCCGCCTACGGTCTGGGCCAGCCCGGGGCAGCCCCCGGCCCCCTCCGGCCGCCTGTACCGGGGGCGGCACCCATGGGTGCCCAGCCAGGGCTGGGTGGCCACGAGCCCCCAGGCACACGCCCGGCCACCACCACGGTGGACAGCGTCCAGGCCCCCATCTCCAGCTGCTCCGTGCCCCCACGGGGACCCCCGGGCCCTTTCCTGCCCCCCCAGCGCCCGGGGGTGCCCCCGGCACCCTTCCCCTACACGGCCGGGGGGGTCCAGCCTTTCGGGGCACCGCCTCAGGCCCCCTTCCCCCCGGCACAGCCCCCACCCACCTTCACCCAGGGCCCCCAGCAGTTCCCCCCAGGTCCCTTCCTGCCCCCGGCTCGAGCCCAGGCCCCTCTGCCCTTCCAGCAGCCCCCCCGAGTCCCCCTGGCGCCCCCAGCCCAGTTCCCCCCGCAGCCTTTCACCGGGCCGGGGGCTCAGCTGCCCCCGCCGGCCCCGGGGCAGCCCCCGCTGCCCCCCCAGCTCTACCAGCTCCCCGGGCAGGACCAGCTGCCCCCCACGGGCCTGACCCCACACCCGGGGGCCGTGTCCTTCCCCAGGACCCCTGCCCAGAGCGGCCCCCCGACCTTGGGGGGGCTGCAGCCGGTGCCCCCCGGTTCCCCCGCCCTGCCCTTCTGCCCCAGCCCGGCTCCCCCCAGCGCTCAGCTGCCCCCCGGGACCATGGCCCTGGGTCCCCCCGCGCCCACCCCTCCCAGCCAGGCCCCTTCTCCCGGGCCCCTGCCGGGCACCGTGGTGGTCCAGGGCCCTCTGGTCCCATCCCCGGCCCCATCCCCGGCCCCGGCCCTGCCCATGCAGCCCCCGGCGCCGCGGGTCCCTCCCGCGCTGCCCCCTCCGGCTCCCGGGGACGCTCCGTTCCCCCGGCAGAGCCCCTGCCCCGCCGATCTGCTGTCATCCAGCCCCGAGAGCCAGCCCGGCGGCTCGGCCGCGCCCGGGGGGCTGCTGCAGCCCACTAAGGCTGGGGCACAGGAGGGGCAGCGGCCCCGGGCCGTGCAGCTCATCGAGGCCGATCCGTACGCGGAGCCCGAGCGCGTCCGGCGGCTGCTGGCCGAGCTGGAGCGGTTCCGAGCCCTCGCCGAGCGCCTGGAGCGACCCTCGGCCGGCGGCGGCTCCGAGCTGGACGCGCTCTGGAAGGAGCTGCAGGAGGCGCAGGAACGCGATGCCCGGCAGCGCTCCATCGCCATCGCCCGCTGCTATTCCATGAAAAACCGGCACCAGGACATCATGCCCTACGACCGTAACCGCGTGGTGCTGCGCTCGGGCAAGGACGATTACATCAACGCCAGCAGAGTGGAGGATCTGTCCCCGTACTGCCCCGCTCTTATCGCCACCCAGGCCCCGCTGCTCGGCACCGCCGCCGATTTCTGGCTCATGATTTACGAGCAGAAGGTCTCCGTGGTGGTCATGCTCGTGTCCGAGCAGGAGCTGGACAAGGTGCGTCCTGTCCTGGGTGGGGGACACCCCGCCTGCCCGGTGTCCCCCGCGGGGGTGCTGACCCGTGTGTGGCCCGTCCCGTGACAGAAGGTGCTGCGGTATTTCCCGTCGGAGCGGGGCCAGCCGGTGGCCCATGGCCCGCTGACCGTGGTGCTCACCAGCCTGCGCCTGACCCCCACGCACGTGGAGCGGATGCTGACCCTGCAGTACCGAGAGCAGAGCCTCAAACGCACCGTGGCCCACCTGCAGTTCACCTCCTGGCCTGAGCTGTACGTGGGGGGACAAAGAGGGGATTTGGGGGACCCTGGGTTTGTGTGGGGAGGGTGTTGGGGCAGGCAGTCCCATCTGGGGGGGCCCTGAATGTGGAGACCCCCCCTCAACAAATGTTCCTCGACCCGCAGGGGCCTGCCCGACAGCAAGGGGAGCCTCCTGCGCTTCATCCAGGAGGTGCACGGCCATTACCTGCACCAGCGCCCGCTGCACACCCCCGTGGTGGTGCACTGCAGGTGAGCGGGGCCGGGGGCAGTTCCCGGGGCAGGTGAGGGGCTCTGCCCTCATCCCTCGGCTCTGTCACGGCTCGGGGGTCTCTCCGCAGCTCCGGTGTGGGCCGCACCGGTGCCTTCTGCCTGCTGTACGCCGCCGTGCAGGAGGTGGAGGCCGGGAACGGCATCCCGGACCTGGCACAGCTGGTGAGGCGCATGCGGCAGCAACGCAAGCACATGCTGCAGGAGAAGGTACTGCAGGGGTGGGGATGGCAGCGGGGGGCTCTGGCTGCACCCCCAGGGTCTCACCGTGTCCCCTCTCCTGCAGCTGCACCTCAAGTTCTGTTTCGAGGCCGTCCTGCTCCACGCCGAGCAGGTGCTGCTGCGCCACGGCGTGGGTGGCCCCACCCTGGCCAAGCCCCCCAACAGCACCTCCCCCAAGGTGGGTGTAGGGGGTTTGGGGGTTGGATTTTGGGGAGCTCTGCCTCTCCCAGAGCTCACAGAGCCGCTCTCCCCCAGCTCTACTTCCAGCAGGACCCCCAGGACCTGGTGCTGGGGGGGGGACGTGCCCATCAGCTCCATCCAGGCCACCATCGCCAAGCTCAGCATCAAGCCCGGGGGACCCAGCACGGAACCCGGGGAGGGCTGGGGGGTGGATCCCGGCCCCGCCGAGCCCGAGGTGCCGCTGGTGATTCCCGACGGCATCGAGGACGGTGTTGGTGCCCCCGAGCCCGAGCCCCCCGCCCCGAGGCCGCCCCTCCCCGAGCCATCGGCTGATGCCGACAGCAGCAACCACGTGGGGGGGGAGAGCCCCGAGGGGCCGCCAGAGCCCCCCGCTGCCCCCCCAGCCTCCTCCTCTTCCTCACTGGAGCTCTTGGCCTCGCTGACACCCGAGGCCTTCAGCCTGGACGCGTCTCTCAAGGGCAAACAGCGCATGAACAAGCAGAACTTCCTACAGGCACAGCCGGGCGAGGGGCTCCGGGGACCCCGGCCCAGCGACGACCCCCTCAGCATGCTCGACCCCCTCTGGACCCTCAATAAGGCGTGAGAGGGGCGGGGGCCCCCCCGGCCCCCAGCCCCATTTCCTTTGATTCCAGGTAGAACTGACTTTTTCAGCTCTTTGCTACTAAAATAAAGCGAGTTTCTCTGCAGGGCCGAGCCCTGGTGGTGCCGGGCAGCGGGGTCAGGGCCGAGGCACGCTCGGGTTAGTTCCGTTTAATGGATGTTCCTGCACACGTTATAAAACACGATCGGTACAAAAAGCGTCCCCTGTACAGCACAAAGGTACAGCTGGGCGAAGGCCACCCTCGGGGGGCTGGCCCGGGGTCCCGGGGGTCCCCCCCTCTTTGCCCCAGGCCGGCGCCGCCTCTACAATCACCGGGGGTCGAGAACGGGAGGGGCGGGCAGGGAGCGGAGCCGCCGGCCGTGCTCGGGGTTCGGGGGGAGCTGTGCACGGTGGTCCCGCTGTGCCCCCTCCCCAGGGACTGCAGGAGGGGGGGGCGAGGGCTCGGCCCGCTCCCAACCTGAGAAAAGCCTCCTCTGACCCCGCAGCGGGAGGAGGAGGATGAGGATGGGGAGGAGGAAGGTGCTATTGCTGCAGGAAGGGAGCCGGGCAGGGCAGCTGTGCCGGGGCTGGGCCCCCACCCCCGCCCCAATAAATAACTATTTACAGCGTATAAATAAATAGAGTGGGGGCAGCTGCGGCCCCGGGCGGGGTCGGGCGAAGCCCTGCCGCGCCCTAAGGCACGTGGGGACCGAACCCAGCCCGGTACCGGGCCCGGTTCCTCTCCCGGCCGCCCCCCGGGGCCGGCGCTGGCTCTGTGTCCTGTTACCGCACTGTCGCCGCTCCTGCCCTATGCCACCCCCGTGTCCCTCTGCACCATCGCGCTGCCGGACCGGGGAGAGCAGCGAGAAGCGCGGCCACGGCCTCTCGGTGACCGGAGCTGCCCTGTCCCCTCTCCGGTACAACCCCCGAGCCCCGCCTGAGTCCCGCCGGCCCCTCCTCCTGCTCAGTCCAACTTTTCCAGCACCGAGGGCACGTAGACCAGGCTGAGCTCGCTGCCGAAGTTGCAGACGATGGCGGCGTTCTCCAACACCAGGATCTGCCGCGCTGGCTGTGACTCGTTGCTCTTGCCCAGGTAGACGGTCTGCAGCAGGTCCCCGTAGCCGATGTCCCAAAAGGACACGCAGCCCTGGCCACCCGTGACCAGCAGGTTGTCGGAGATGACGCCCAGGCTGGCACCGCAGCCCAGCTCCTGCGGGGACACAGGCGGAGAGCTGAGCTGCGGGGGTGGGCAAAGGGGCAGAGCCCTGAGATGGATCCCGACCCTTCTGAGCCTTTCCCCCCTGACACGGAGGATTCTCCGGGCACGTGGAGCTGGGACAGAGGCTCCTCAGCCTCCAAGAGCAGCAGAGGTGGCTGCAGGGTCTGGTGGGGGCCTGGGAAACTCAGGAGAACCCCTGAGGGTGTGAGATGGAGCTGGGAAGGGGCTCAGCCTGGAGCAAAGGGGGCTCAGGGGGGACCTTGTGGCTCTGCACGAGTCCCTGACAGGAAGGGACAGCCCCAGGTCAGGCTCTGCTGCCAGGGAAGAGGGACAGGAGCAGAGGGAACAGCCTCAGGGTGGCCAGCAGCAGGAATTTCCCCATGGAAAGGGCGTTCAGGCCTTGGAACTGCCCAGGGTAGCAGAGGAATCCCCTCCCCTGGAAGGATTGAAAAGCCACGTGGCTGTGGCACCTGGGGACACGCTCAGTGGTGGCCTCGGCAGTGCAGGGTGGTGATCAGACTCCGTGGTCTCCCGAGGATTTCCCAATCCAAGCAATTCCCTGGATTCTATCAAATTTCCTGCTGCCCCCCCCAGGTCCCACCTGCTGGATGGAGTAGAGTTTGATCCCCGAGCTGCGGTCCCAGATGCTGATGACATCGTCCAGGCCGCTGCTGATGACGAAGGACGTGGTGCAGGTCAGGGAGGTGACATCCCCACGGTGGGCAAACATGTGGCTCACACGGCTGCCTGTCAGCACGTCCCACAGGCAGATGGCCCCGTCCTGGCCACCGCTGGCCAGCACCATGGTCTGCAGGACACCAGGGACACCTCAGTGCCAGGGGACACACAGTGCCACCAAGGCTTGCAGGAGGTGACACGGCCCAGGGGGTCCCTGCCTGTTCCCTGTGCTTGGAGCAGGCTGGGGGGGGAACAGACCCCAGGTCCCACATGTGCCCCAAGTGCAGAGGGACCTGAGTTCAGTTATAGGGTGGGAGGGCAGCTGGGGACACGCTTTGGTTTTTAGGGAGCTCACTGGGGGATTTTCCACCCCACTTTTCCTCCCTGGGGGCTCAGGCCCCGTTTCAGGCCTGCTCAACCCCACCTGGCAGTGCAGGGATGAGGATTCCCTGCTCCAAAAGGACAGAGAAACAAGAGATCTCCAGGGAAAGAGACTGCTGAGCTCACAGGGAAAACTCTGGCCTGGTCAGAGGGACATGGAGGGAGCCACTGGCTCAGGGATGCAGCCAGGTATGGGCTGAGGTGTGATCTCAGGATGGGTTCAGGTATTAGCTCAGGTGTGGAGGCAGGTGAGGGCTCAGGCCCAGCAGCTCCCCCCGTACCTGGTCGATGTACACGGCTGTGATGGCTCCTGAGTGGCCCTGCAGGGTGAACAGGCAGCACGAATCCTCCAGCCGGAACACCTGGGGCAGGAGAGGCCGGAGTGAGGCTCTGGGGTCACCCAGGACACAACAGATCCCACCCATGGGGGGCCACAGGGTGCTGCAGCCCAGGGCAGGGACAGGCCAGTGGTACCTGGATTGTATCAAAACCCACAAGACCAGGGCAGGGATTGTCCCCCTGTGCCAGCCCTGCTGAGGAGCCTCAGATCCTGGGGGCTGCTTTGGGTCCCTCCTGAAAGGAGAGCCCTGGAGGGGCTGGAGCATGTCCAGGGAATGGAGCTGGGAAGGGGAATGGAGAATCCCTGAGGGAGCTGGGAAGGGACTGGAGAATTCCTGAGGGAGCTGGGAAGGGACTGGAGAATTCCTGAGGGAGCTGGGAAAGGAATGGAGAATTCCTGAGG
>JAGMWU010000088.1:74300-91160 GCA_018697195.1 Certhia americana | reverse complement strand
CCCAGCAGCACCCAAACTCAGCTCCCAGCAGCACCCAAACTCAGCACCCAGCAGCACCCAAACTCAGCACCACAGACACCCCAAAATCCCAGGAAATCAAAGGGTTCCTGCAGATCAGAAAGCAGATGCTGCATCACTCACACTCCAGAAAATCCCCTGCATTTCCTTGCCCTCCGTTGAGCCCTGGAGGTGACTCTGATCTCTCTGATGTTCTGAGAGATCCTCCAGCAGCTCTCCCAAACCCCAGCAGCCACAAAAGGAGGAGGGAAGGGAGGGAAGCACAACCCCCAAAACTCAACTATCCCTCTCAGCAGGCATGGCCTGTCCCCCAGCGAGGGCCAGGAACATTCCCCAGGATTTTCAGAGGTGGGAAAAACAAGAGGCTGGTTCAAGACAAACCTCCTTCAGAGAAATGCTGCACAATGGGCTCAAACACCAAGGTCCTGCTCTGCCCTCACATTCCCAGGGGAAGAATGAGGGGCTTTGTGCTGCCAGAGGACACGGGGGTCACGAGGAGCACAACACTTCCTATGGGAAAATCTCAGCCCTGCTCCAAGCCTGGGGAAGCTGCTGTCTGTAAAGGGTTAATCCCAACACTGCTGTGGGAACGGCCCCTAAAAATCCTAAAGGGATTGTCCTTTCTAGATTCAAAAGGTAGAAAATGACATTGCTGAGTGCCCTCCCTCCATTCCAGCTCTGTGGTTACAACAGAAAGTCTGACCCTTCAATCCCCAAAATGTGCCAACTTTTTTCATTTTACCTGTTCTGTCTCACTGTGCCAGTTTTGCCCCATTTTTTTTTCTCGTTTTCCTCCCTTTAAAACATTCATTTATAGCCTGAGTTTAAAAGTTCAGAGGTTATCAGACACCACACCACACAACAACTTGTGGATGATGAGATAGGATAGGATGTCCCACGTGCAGAGCCACGAAACACAGAAGTTTGGGATTTGTAACAAAAAGAGAAAATATCCAAATTTAATAAAAAACCGTGATTTTAAAGTTCATTCCTCTTGTTGCATCCAGCCAAGGGAAGCTCCCTTGCACTTGAGGAACAGATTCCAAACACAAGGAACATTTCCCAATTTCCCAAGCCCTTCTTCTCCACCACAAAGTTCTTGTCCAACCCTGTACGGTTGGGAATGATCCACAGGGACAGAATCCCAGAATGGTTTGGGAGGGAAGGAATCTTACCAGATCCCAGTTCCAACAAATGGGATGTGATGCACAGAGGGAACAAACCATCCTGGGATCCCTGTCCTTAATTCCCTAAAGGTGTGACACACTGTAGGGTAAAAAAGGGAATTGTGTGCTAGGAATTACTAAGAATGGAATGGAATCGGGATGTAAATCCATCCTCACAGGGGGCAAAGTGAGGATGGATTTACATCACACAGCACTGAGCATTCCTGCTCTCCCTCCTGATCCCACAGGGGACTGGAAAATGAGAAATTGGTCAAAGACAAGAGCAGCTGGGGAAGATTTCCTCAGGAAGAGGCCAGCAAGCAGCTCCTGAGGCAGTGAGTGGAGCAGGAAAGGGCTGTCCCCTTTATCCCGGGGTAACTCCATCCACCAGCTCAAAATAAACACGAGCTAAGCTGGGGAAATCCTCTCCTCAGGACACTGTCCCTGTCACAGGGGTTACACACAGCCACTGGAGAAATCCTGGGAAGAGCTCAGCCACTGCTGAGCAAAACCAGGGATCCCTTGGGCACAGGGAAGGAGGAGATGATTCCAAAGGGATCCAGAGAGGCTGCCCTGGCACACGTGATCCCTTTGGAATCATCTCCTTTTTGTTTAGAGATCTAGAAGTGGCTGGGGAATGGCTTTCTCCTAAAAATACCACCAGAGACTGATGCAACACCCCGGTGCAGTTACAGCTGAGAGCTGCCCCCCTCTCCAAACCTCAGCTGGCCAATGCCACAGGTCCCCTCTCCTGGCTGTGCATCCCAGTGCCAGGCACAGACAACAGGGACTCCAATCTGGGCTGGAGCCTTGTGGAAACACAGACCTGCAGTGCTTTTCCCTCTTCCCTATTTCTCCTCGTGCCCTTTTCTGAAGTTCTTTACCACGCCAGGGTTAACATCTCAGCCCGAGCCTCGTTTGGAGTAAAAAAATTGGTAAAATGCTTTTGGCTCGTCTGCCTGGACTTGTGCAAAGTCTTGGGGTTGGACAGCAGAAGGATGTGGAGCTGCTGGAGTCCAGAAGAGAGGGCTGGAGCTCCTCTGTTCTGGGAGAGTTGGGAATGTTCAACTGCAGAGGAGAAGGATCCAGGGAGAGCTGAGAGCCCCTGGCAGGGCCTGAAGGGGCTCCAGGAGAGCTGCAGAGGGACTGGGGACAAGGATACAGGGACACAAGGAATGGCTCCCAGTGCCAGAGGACAGGGCTGGATGGGATATTGGGAAGGGATTGTTCCCAGTGAGGCTGGGGAAGAGAAGCTGTGACTGCTCAGTGCCTGGAAGAGTCCCAGGCCAGCTTGGAGCTGGGCTAGCAGAAGGAGGCACGGGGACAAGATGGGTTTTAAGGTGCCATCCAACCCAAAGCACGATTCTCTGGTTGTGTGTCACCCCTGAAATGCTAACTCGGTCTGATCCGTGCCAGTTCTGAGGTTTGCACACTGCTGCTGGTTATGGACAGGTAACAAAGAGCCCGGATCCCCCTGACTCCCCAGCAGCACAGGCTGGCAAGGACACGACTGCAGCCTTGGGCACAGCCAGGAGGGCTCTCTGTGCAGCACACTGAAGGACAGGGCACTCCCCAGAGGGCACAGAACCCCTCAGAGAGAGCACAGACACCTGCAGGGGCTCTGCCTCACGGCCCATCACAACCAGCTTTCATCAAATTATTCATCATATTTATCCAATTTGCTCCTGAGCAGTCCCACAGTTTGGTGATGTTTTCCCTGAGCCCCTCTCTGCTGTTCAATTCCCTTCTGCTCCCAATTTTCATAGTCAAACTTTCCCCTCTCCTTTCCCACAGACACGGCAGGTTCCTTTAATCAGGGATTATCCCTCATCCATTATCCTGGCTGGCTATTTTGGCTGAAATCCCAACCTCACCTGCTGCCCTTCCCCATCACCAGCCCATTTTCCACTGGCACCTCCTTAGGCTTTGGCTTTATTTTCATTGCACCTACTCCAGACTCTCATTTGGAATTTTAAAAAAAATCAAACCTTACAGCATTCCTGACCACAGCTGCTTTTCTGCAGCCAGAAACAGCAAACTCACCTTGCCAAGAGCACCTGTGGCAAAGCAATTCCTCACTCCTGTACCTCGCCAGGTGCTTTTCAACCATTCCCAACTTGCTGCAGGATTTGGGGATCCACTCCTTCCCTCTCTTTCTTTTCCCACCTTCCTGCCAGGAGGACATTGTGAGTCTCTCCATGCCCTCTGACAGTCAGGTTTGATTTTTTTACCTTAATCCTCCCTGTGTGGCCTCAATGAGGTAGGAAACACCTCTGGCTTTGAATGCCCCTCACTGCAGGAGTGCAGAAAGCGACCATTAATCAGCATTTGAAGGATTTCTGCCCAGCTCCAGCTCTGCTTTTGTCAGGCAAAGTTCCCCAGGGTAGCAGCAGGAGCTGTTTGCCATCCCAACTCAGTGTAAATTCATTTTTTCCTCAGTTACCTTCAGCAAACCGACAGCAGAACCCAGCACAACTCCTTCCCTGTTTTTTTCTGCAGGGCTGGGGCTCCTCTCCCTGCAGAGGACACATTTCCTGGCTCAAAACTCACCTTCAGAATAAAAAAAATCACCATGGGTGGTTAATGATCAATATTAAGAAATAAACCCCAATCCAACCTGTTTAAACACGGTTTTGTCTGTAGGGTGTTTATTTCTGAAACAGACAAATTCAAAATTCCAATTTCATCTCTGAATACCCCACTTTGCTTTCTCTGCCAACTCTTTTTTAAGGGATGTGCCACAACGGATTGATGTTTCTGTATATTCCAAACCCAGAGCCCACGGAGGGTCTGTTTGCCTCCTAGAAGAAAATCCCTCCAAAAACCTCTCAAAAATGGTTTGGTTTTTGGTTTTTTTGAGTACATTAAACACCCCTGCAGCAAAGTCCAGCTATCACTGGCAGGAATTTCCTGACTTACTGTAATTAGAGCTGGGCTAAACGAAGTTTCTCCCTCAAGCATTCTCATTTCCCTGAAAAACACCTTGTGGAAACACAAACCAAGAGTCTTCCCTCCAAAGGGAGGGCTGGGAGGGTAGGGGGGTGAATTCCCATTGAGTGAAGGGTTTCCAAAACTCCTGGATTTGGCAGCAAACCAGAAAATGTGCCCTCTGGGAAACATTTCATCCTTTTGTTTTTATCACCCAGCAGCGTTTCCACCCTGGATTCTGGAATTCTGTCAGTCAGGTAATTCCCAGAGATCCCCCCTCACAGGCAGGAGGTGAAGGATGATAAAAAGGGAGATAAACCCCACAGGATTGTGACCATTTAGCCATGAAATAAAAAGCACAAATTCAGACATAACCCTCAGAAATAACCCCCAGAGCTTTGAGCGGGGCAGTTTCCGTGGCTCAGGAGTCTGCAATTCCAGATCTTTGGGATTTGGGAAGGGGACACAGCACCTGTAAGGTGATGCACCTGCCTGGGATTGGATACCTTACAACACCAGGTAAGGCTGAACACACCAACTCCCAGCCCTTCCAACATCACCCAAAATTCAACATTTCCCTTTCTAATCACCCTCCAACCAGCAAGCCAGGCTCAGGAAATCATTTTACTCTCTCTTCCAGATGGAGAAACCAGCCCAAAATTCCTCTGGGAGGCAGCAAGCCCCGAAGTCTGACTCGGACATTGGGGTTTTTTTTTTTTTGTAAACAAACCAACTATTATTCCTTTCTCACAATGCTCCATACAAAATTAATTCAGATTTAAGAACTGCAATCCTGCTGCTTTCCCCGCTGCCCACCACGCTCTCACTCCTGCTGAAATCGCTCTTTTCCTGCGAGGAGAAATTCAGTTTTTTCCCAGTTTTTCCCAGAAAGGCCGTGGCTGTTCTGAGCCACTGGGGCAGGGTGTTCACCTGAGGCCGTGAATTAAAAGATTCCCTCCAAGCCAGCCACCCTCAATTCCCTTGATTCCAGATATCTTGGATTTGAGCAGTAATGCTCCCAAACACACAAACAGCTCAGTGCTCCTCAAACCTCCCTTTCTCACTGCACAGGAGGAGAAAAGGAGTTTTTGGTGCAAAATGATCTGAACTCTGACGCCAGACAGGCCCTGACTGAAAATAGCATTGAGCAACTCAGTGAGAGCCTGACTAATTCATTCATTCACTCATTCATCAGAGGATTCTGACACTCCAAATACTATTTTAACGCTCCTGAGACAAACCCCTGATTGTTCTTGGCTCTTTTGGGATGTTATCTTTAAATCACCATTGGAAAAATAAACCGTGCCATGTTGTACCTGGAAACGCGGGGCTGTGTCAGCCGTTCAGGGAACATCCCGGCGTGTTTTCCTCTTTTGCCCAATCCCAGCCAGCTAATCTCCTTTCTGCATTACACAACGCGGCTCGTGGAATCCCAAATTTCCCATCCCAGTCCTGCCCTCCCAGCTCTGGTTTCACAGAGAGGGAGCTCACGCCTCACCTCGGCCCCTTGAAATGAAAAGAAACTTGCTTTGCCTTTCAACAACCCGGAAAAACACGTGGAGGCTGCATTCAGGAAATTCTGGCACTCCGGCCAAAATCTTTCCCCAGTCCTTTCCTCGGGATTCTCCCAAACACAACCCCAGAACTGCCTCAGCATTCCAAAAGCTCCTCGCCTCCTTATGTTTCTGTAAAGGTGTTCGTTCTGACTCACGCCTCAATTTTGACCAAATCCCAAAGTTCAGCGTGATTCAGGGGGGCAAGAGAGCTGCTGAGAGCACAGAGGCAGTCCCCAAAACCCCAGAAGACAGAGCTTCTGACCCTGTCCCAAACCTCAGGGAGCATTTCCCTGCCCTGTCCCATCCTTCCCTTGCCATATTCCATCATTTCAATCCTTTCCCATCAAACCTTCTCTCCAGATCCTGCAGGTGATGAAGCCCTTCTCTCCTCTCTCCCTCTTCGCTCTGCACCTTTGACGCCCTAAAACTTTCTCCGTCTCTCTGAATATCGAGCAGATTCCAAAGCCAGGTGATTATCCCGAGGGCAGAGACTTTACAGCACCGAGCCGAGTCCCCAGAGAGCCACGGCACAAAATCTCCACGGCACCAACAAACCCCCCCGGAATAAAACACTCCACGTTCCCCTCATGCCCGTCACGTATTCCTTACAAATTCGACCGAAAAAAGAAGAAGGGGGATGTGGGGGCGGTGGGGGAGAGCGGGGCTGCGTGAGGGGCAAGGCGCGTTCCCGACCCCACTGTGAGGGCAAGGCGCGTTCCCGACCCCACTGTGAGGGCAAGGCGCGTTCCCGACCCCACTGTGAGGGGCAAGGCGCGTTCCCGACCCCACTGTGAGGGCAAGGCGCGTTCCCGACCCCACTGTGAGGGGGATCTGGGCAGGGAAGGGGTCCTGGGGGTTCATTCCCACCCCCGATGGCGCTGCCCCCGCCAGCCCCGCTCCCTTCCCACCTCACCGGGAAGCGGCTCCTTCCTCACCTCCGCCCTTTGACCTCTCAGCGGCCGCGGCTCTCGCGCTTCGTCGTTAAGAGGCGTTTTTCGGCCTTTTTTTTTTTTTTTTCCTTTTTTTTTTTGAACGTAGGCTGCTGTGGGGTTTATTAGCTCTAAACCCGCGTTAATCCTCAGCTTTTTCCGCCCATTCCCGGCCCGGTTTCTCCCACCCCCTCCCGCCCTCCCCCCGTTGCCGCCGCCGCCGCTGCCGGGCCCCGACCGCGCGCGCGCAGCGCCGCACGTCGGCCACGCCCCCCGCCGTCAGCGTGACCACGCCCCCAAGAGGGCAGATACTCCCCAGGACGGGGCTTATTTGCATGGCCACGCCCACGCGGCGCGAGCTGCGCTGTTTGCATAACCTCATCTTCATTTGCATAGCCACGCCCCCATCGCACTCGCGTTTCATTGGCCGCGCCCCCGGAAGCGGCGCGGCGGCGGCGGGAGCACGTGGAGCGCGGGAGCGGGGCCTGGAGCGGATAGCGGCGGGATGGCGGAACCGGAACCGGGCCCGCTGGGTTCAGGGGGAGAGCGGAGCCGGCCCATGCACCCCGGCATAGCGGGAATGTGCGGGTCAGGCGCTGGGAGGATGGCAGGAGGGGATTGGACATGAGGAGCCCGGGGCAGAGCAGGGCCTTGCAGCGGGAGCACCGGGCACACGCCATGGGAAGGGGCCAGCGGTACCCAAAGCGGCACCCAAAGGATCTGCCCTTCTCCCCCAGCAATGCCGCTGTTCTCCTGCCAGCACGGTGCTGCAAAACACATTCCCTGCTCCTTCCTCTCCAGGGGCTGAGCACCCCCAAAACAGCCCTTCCTAGAGCTGTCAGAGCCGCAGTTTTTCCCGATGGAACACCTCCCCTTCTCCCGGGGGCCTGCAGCCGGGTCAGGGACCGCAGAGCTGAGCCCTCGGGCCAAGTCCCACCCAGTTTCTCAGCGTTGCCCAAGTTTATTGCCAGACACACAAACACAGCCCTGAGCACGCAGCTGGTGGCTGAGCCCGGGCAAGGCCATCCCGTGCTGCCACCACCGATGGCCCCATGTGTCACATCCACTCTCCGGCTGCTCTCTGGCAGTGTCAGCTCCAGAGCAAGGTCTCGGCTCCATCACTGGCCTTGGCTCAGCACAGCTGTCCCGTGGTGTCCTCAGGCCACCGCTGGCCACCGGGCTGGGCTGCTGGGAACGCTGGGTTTGGGCCCACAGTGCACAGTGGAGGTACAGGGGCTCATTCCCAAGGGTTCAGATCCCAGGGAACACCCCCTGCATGGGGACACGGGGGGCAGGTTGAGGTTCCTCAGCCCGTTTCTTGGATACAGGCACTGGTTAAGGGCAGAAAGCACCAGGCCAAAGCCAGCAGTGATGTCACACGGTGATGTCACACAGTGACAATGTCACACGGTGATGTCACACCGTGACCCTGCCTGTATCACGGGAGGGAGGCAGAGACTGGGAGCCAAGCTTTGGGATCTCTCCAAGGATAATTATATAGGCATTACTCCAATTCTATACCATTCTATACCCAACACAGCTGCAGTGCCAGCAGCTACTGGTCCTGTCATCCTCCCTTAGCAGATTGTGACGGTGCACTGACCCCTGGGCACTGCCACCACACTGGGACAGCAGCAGTGGCACTGGGCACTGCCACTTCCACAGCAGAGCACGGGGTGACACAGGGGACACCAGCAGCAGACACACGGCTTGACTCCTTTCCCTCCTTGTGGCTTTGCCACAATCCCTGCAGCCCTGCCCTGACCAGCAGCCACAGCCCCGAGCACGCCAGGGCTCCCAAAACTCCAAAGCAAAGGGCACGTTCCCAAACCAGCGTGGTTGGAGTCACTGAGTCTGTGTGGAAAATCAGCAATGTGTCCCATTGCAGAGCTGTTATCCCAGCTCTGGAGCTGCAAGGACCTGGCAGGGTGTTCTGGAATCTCACAAGTGTGGGGGATGTTTTAATTTCTCAGGATAAATGGGATAACCCAGCAGGAGCATCTACCAGGAGACCTCCAGGCTTGAGCTCTGCTCCCAGGATTGCCCTCGTGGCCATGAGGAAGGCCCTCTCCTAATCCAGGTTTAGGAGACACCCATTCCTGCTCCCAGCCAAGCAGCAGTTCCCACCCAGACATCCGTAGTTAATTAATCACTGTACCCTTATCTCATTAAAATTACAGGTTATTATTAAAAATGAAAAAATTCAGCACAGACAGGTCATGTAACTGCTAGTCAGGGTTTGGGATGAGGAAGCAGTGGCTGAGACAGGCTCACAGCAGGGTTTATCCAACCACAAACCCCAGCAGCACCCAGGTCTCAGCACAGCCAGGTGAGGGCTCTGGATTTACCCACATTTTCCAGCTGCATGGAAAGCTGGGAGCTGCACAAATCTGTGCCAGCCAGAGCTGGGAGCAAGGAGAAGGTTGCACCAGGCTCCCAGACCATCCCTGCTCCACCCACTGTGTGTCATCTCCTCCCGTGCCAGCAGGAGGGAGGGGGTGCTCTGGCACTGGCACGCTGTGCCCAACACACCGGAAAAGAAAAGGTGAGGTAAGGCACACCCAGCCCACAGGGCACCCCCTGCCTGTATTTACAGGCTCTAAGGGCCATTCCTGCAAGTTCTTGCTCCCTTTCTTTGGGAAAAAAGGGGTGGGAGGACAAAGGGATGCAGCAGGCTGATCCCACGTTGGCACCACTTCCAGGTGTGGCTGAGCTTCCCTCCAGGCTCAGTTTGCCGTGCTGCTGCTCCTCAGAGGTGCTGGTGGGGGCTTTGGCAGAGGCAGGGACTGACATTCCCAGTGTCACAGGACTGCAGCAGACAGCCCCCGTGCAAAGAAGGTGACATTCCTGTCCTGGATCTTGTACTGGTAGATCTGGACCAGGTCCTGCTCCGCTGCCTGCCTCAAGGACAATCTCTTGATTATCTTAATCTGCAAAGGGAAAGGAATACAATGTTATCTCTTTGGCTGCTCAGAGCATCCTTGCCCCCCATTCCTCTGGCTGGCCTTCAGGGAAGAGGGGGGATCACTGATAAATAATCCCTCAGCAGCTGCCTGTCCCTGTGTCTTTGGCTGCAGCCCCTGAAGAGAGCTCACACAATTGTCAGACCCTCCCAGCCCTGCAGAGATCATGCTCAGATCCACCCTTTGGGGGAAATTCCCAACAAAGTCCTCCCTCACCCTGGCGTGGGAGAAGCCTGCACTGCAGCTGCTGTAGAAACCCTGGAAAACTGCTGGAGGTGGAAGGACATCCCTGAATATCCCTGTGGAAGCAGACAGCTGGGTGCTCCAGCAGATCCTGGTGCCCACAGGGTTACTCCTTAACCACACAGCAGCCTGGGCTGCCTCGCACAGCCCCGGGGTCTGTGGTGTTGTAGGGACAAGTGCCACCTGTCCATGCCCTGCTGTGCCTCACCTGCCCGTGCACATCCTTGCAGAAGCCCGTGGCCAGCCCCTCTGCCCACAGGATGAGGTCACTGTGATGACACAGGGAGTTCACAAGCAGTTCGTTCTCCTCATCTTCCGAGTCCTCGTTGCTGTGAACCAGCACCACGACGTTCCCCTGGAATGGGAGCAGCAGGCAGGGATGAGCCCCTGGCTGGGCCTAATTCTTTAAAGCTTCAGCTTGATCTGAACTCCACTGGGAAAATAACCAGCAGCTAATGGAGAGGTTGGACACGTCCCAGCCAGAAACATCCCCCAACATCCTGACTGATCCCCAGTGTGGGCAGCAGGGGAGGGGGGGACTCGGCCCCATTCAGGTGACATCCCCCTGCAGAGCTGCCTCCAGCTCTGGGGCCCAAATCAGAGGTGATTTGTGTGCTGTGCCCACAGCACAGGTGATCTTTAGTGTCCCTTCCGACGTTCTGTGCTGTATAAACAATGTACATTGTGTATACACACATATATATATATAAAAATACCTCCAGCCTTTGTAAGGAGACAGTGGCTGAACCAGTCTGTCAGGCTGGGCAGATGGCACTGATTGAATTCAGAACAGGTAAATAAAGAGGTGGCCAAAGCAATGCTCACACCCTCACAGCTCTGACAGGGAGCAAACACCTCCCCAACACGCCGACTCTATTAACATCCACCTCAAGAGACTGCCTCAGCCCATGCAAGTCACCAGGGACTTAAAATAACACCAATTCTCAATCAATTAAAATGTACTTTAAAGCTTCAGAACACCTCGGACAGAAATAGCAAAGTGTTAACGTGGTTTCTCATCTTTTTTAGCTCTTTGGAGGTAAATATTCTCTGCGAGCAGATCATCCCCTGTCAGCAAGTACAGCCGTGTGAAGTGCAGGGTGACAACACCTGACACCACGGGCTCATTCCTCACTCCTGAAGGGAAGTGCCCAGGGAGGGGACTCTGCCTGTGGTGGCAGAGTTTGGATGTGACTGGGAGCTCTCAGGAGTCCCCACATTGCTGGGAAATCTCTGGAGATCATCAGCCCACCTTGGCTGTGCTGGAGGGTGGTGGGAGCAGGGATTGGGGTGCCCCCCAAAGGAACCCTTCATTTCTGCCCCCTGTGAGACTCACCACCCTTCACATGACCCATTTCCACCCTGCCTTCCCACACAGGGGTGTGAGTCAGGATCTCTGGAGAGACAAGAGCTCCAAAAAACACTACTTTACATCTCAAATCCCTGTTCATACATCAGAGGCACACAGAACCCTTCTCTGGGCAGCAAATCCCAGGAATCCAGCTGAGCAGGAGCCTGCACAGGTGTCACCCTGCTTTTCGCATGTTTTTCCAAGCCTTCTGATGATTTTAGATTTTTGGAGTCAGTTCCTTTACACATTTCTGTAAACAGTGATTGTTTTGCATTCTTCTCTAGAAGAAACGAGCCATAATGGACATTTGGTTTGACCAGTGTGGGCAGAGAAGTAGCAACCTTTCTTTCCAATCACTGGACGCTTTTCTAACGGTATCTAAGTCAGTCTCACAATAAACTTCCATTTTTTCTCTTTTTCTCTGTAAAAAGCTGTGCGTGTGTGGCTCCCTTCTTGCCAAACAGCGACACGCAGATACTCAGGGACCCACAGAACACCCAAGAGCAGCCCCAGAGCAATGATGTGAACTCCCTGGACAGCCACAGCCTTTCACAAACCTGCTGATGGGTCAGATGGAAAGAGAAAACAAAGGCTTTGGGGGGCAGTACCTTCAGCTGGCAGCACACAGACATCTGGCAGTAGTGAGTGAAGTCCAGCACGGCCACGGGTGCAGCCCCCAGGCTCAGCAGGACACTCAGGTCATCCACCAGCAGCACGGGGCCCTTCCAGGAATCCTGGGCACTGGGAGTCAGGGACACTCGGACAAAATCAAACAAGGCTCGCAGGTCAGAGGTGCTCCCACTGCAGGACATGAAGGAGGTGTCAGGGTTTGTACACCTCGTGTCACCCCCTCACCCAGTGACCCAGATCATCAGCCTGTCCCCTCCGTGCTGTGACAGTCACCTCCTCACTGCCCTTCAGCCCCTGCTCCTTTACACCTGAGGGTGGTGAAACCCTCCTGCCCAGCTCCAGGGATGATGGAATCTCCAGGGTGGGAAGGAAACTCAAAGCCCATCCGCTGCCACCTCTCTTCTACTATCTCAGGGTGCTCCAAATCCTGTCAAACCTGGCCTTGGACACTGCTGGGGAAGTGTTTGGCCAATGCTGAGCTCCCCAGGAAATGATGTGAGAATAAACCCCAAAGCCAGCATGGATAAAGCAGCACTGCTCTCTTGGATAAGAATAAAACTCAAAAATTATAAAAGAAGGGAATAAAACCACTTGGCTAGGGTTTCATTTGACACAAACCTGAAATGAATGTTTTTCTAGACCTGACATGCTTGGCATTGAGAATAGGGGTGGAAGTTCCCCTAAAATTCTGGGAAGGGGGACAGGAACCCTCCACGAGCAGCAGTGAGGGACAGGGATGTGCACAATGCTGGTATTTCCCTTCCCTTGGTGTCCAGCTGAGTCCTTAGGCCTTAGAAGGGAGTGCAAAGTGAAGTGGCAGCCAGTCCTGGACCTTGGGTGGTGTTCCTGGGAAACAATCCACGCTCAGACTCACCTCAGAAACTGCAGAGGGCTGGACTCTCCTGGCTGCTCCTTCTCTCCAAACAGGAGGTCAAGGCAGGACTTGAGGCCCTCCAAGAAGACAAGCTGTCCCTGCTCCTGGGCAGCTGCCAGACTGACTCCCTCGAGAGAGGAAAACATTGGATTTCAGAAAAACTTATGGAGAATTGTGCACACAGAACCACGTGGGTTAACAGCCAAATTTTCATTCTTATTTGAATCAAATCATAACTGAATGTGCTGATAAAAGTCAGTGCTTCAGGGATGAAATGGGCACTTCTGCTACAGTCACCGGTGGCACATTCACTCCTCTGGACTTCACCAGGAAAAAACAAAACCACACCTTGATCTGGGGGCTCAAACATCCTGGAATTCCAGCTGGGAGGCCAATGTGGTGTGCAGAGGCAGGGAGAGGATGGCCCAGGCTTCCCCAAGTGCCTGCTGTGAGCAATTCCTTCACCTCCCTCCCCGAGTGGTGCAAGCTTTTGTTTTCACTATCTGCAGATCAGGCTGTGGCAATGAGGGCTCCTGGCACAGCCCACGCAGCTGAGCTGGGTGCGGCCTGCATCCCGTGGGCTGGGCATCCTAACAATTACACAACACCTGGGACGCAGGAGACAGCAGCCAGGGCTCCCACGGGAAGCAGCCCTGAGGAGGAGGAGGAGGAGGAAGGCCCAGGACAAACGCCTGGTGCAGCAGCTCGAACTCAGCTGGCTCCCAGCCCTGCCTGCAGCAGACCTGGAGAAGGCTCCAGCTGGAAATCACAGAATTCTAGAAAGGTTTGGGTTGGAGGAACGTTTAAAGATCATCCAGTTCCATCCCTCTGCAGGGATACCTTCCACTGCTCCAAGGGCTGAAGGAGCTGGGAGGGCTCAGCCTGGACAAGAGCAGGAGGCTCAGAGGGAACCTTCTCACTCTCCACAGTTTATTCTCAAAAAGGGGGGTCAGGCAGTGCCCAGGGCAGTGCAGGAATCCCCAGCTGTGTGGGATTGAAAAGCCACGTGGATGTGGCACTTGGGTTACTGGTGGCCTTGGCAGTGCTGGGGGACAGGTGGACACAGTGATCCCTGAGGACATTTCCAACCTCAGTGATTCCAGTACAATTATTTCCTGCAGGATTGGACTAGGTGACCTTTTTAGACGTCTTCCAACCCCAACTATTCCATGATTATCTTCCCAGGCTCAATTTTGCAGCACTCTCACTTTGTATCATGGATATTAAGAACAATCTGAGGTCTGACTGAACTCCCATCTGCTGGCATCTGTTCCCTGCTTTAAATGGAAGCTGCTTGGACTCCAGACCTGTGAATCCTGCCACCTGAGAAAATGTTTCCTCTATTTTCCTTCTACTCAGCTGGCAAGGAACACAAACCTGAATGCTCATTCCCTCTCCAAATTCCCCCTATAATGCAATGGATTTTTTTTGGGGGGGCACTACCCCTCAGTAACAGCTTCAGAAATAGCAGCATTATTGGGCAATTCTGAGCACACATGATGGAAAACCTCCTGGCCAAGGACAGACCCACCTTTATGTGGCAGGTGAGGAGTAGGGTACAGCCAGCAAATAAATACCTGCCACGCCATAAAGAAGGGTTGGGCTGCACAGCAGCCTCACAAACCTCATTCCCTCAGGGATTTCTGCAATCCACACGACTGGGAAGCTGCTGAAATGCTGGGACTAAATTCGCTATTAATATCAATAATTCAGCAAGTGATTTTACCTTTGCTTCAGCCGTTTCTTCCTGCACACACAAACCTTTCTGTACCTCGGATCTGCAAGAAAAGTGTCCCTCCCCCCTTCAGAAGGAACTCAGTGCTGTGACAACCACGGCCTGCCTGGGTGACACAGAAGGGCCACAGCAGCCAGGGACAGGGTGCCTGTGTGTCACATCAAGAATTCAGCCCCCTCAGTGCCATGGCACAGATCCAACAAGTCCAGTCTCATTTGCCAACATGGAACCAGGTCCCAGGGAGAGCTGAACTCACCCACTGCAGTCACCTGCCACAGGCAGCCCACCCAGTATGACCTCTGCAAGCAGCACAGGACAGCTTGGAAAAGCAGAAATGCTCCAAATGGCCAGTGGCACCTTGCAGAGTGCACAGACAGGACTGATGTCCCTGCAGCAAAGCTCTGCCCAGCACCCAAACAGCCTGAAAGCTTTCACTCTGTGCCAGCAGCCAGCTCCATTACCCTGGAGCACAGGGCCATTATCTCTGGCATCGACCCAGCCCAGGAACGCTCCTGCAGCAGCAGCTCAGCTGCTCCTGTCCCTTTGGGAGCTGCCTGCCAGCAGTGACAGCCCCTCAAAGCAGAGCTGCCACTCCATACGGGAGAACAACACGGGGACAGAAGGAGGAATGAGGTGTACAGAGCAGGGGGAATGAGCTCCATCAGCAAACAAAGCTGTGGGACAAAGTGTGGCCATCAGTGAGAGGGACAGGACACAGCCACCAGGAGCAGGGGACAGGAGAGGGGCATCAAATGGGGACAAATCTGGTTTCTCTGTAAAGCAAACCAAACTTTGTACAAGCGAGGGTGGCAACACCAACCTGGCACGGTGCCCTGGTGCTGTTTGTCCTCATATGTTCTCTGCAAGGTCAGGGCCAATAACACTGACAGTGCCTTAAAATGAAGTGGGGGTCCTCAGGGAAAGAGGATCCAGGCACAAAAAGCCAGGGAAGATTTTTTTTTTTTTTCCTGCAAGTAAAGATACATTCCCTGCATTTAGCTAAAACATAAGGAAGTGGTTTGGGACTTGTAACGCCTGACACACTGGGAAAGCAGCAAGCCCCTGGAAACATCACTTCAGCTGTGTATAAAGATTTATTTATCACCACGTATCAGTGCAACAGGTGTCCTGTACAACCCCCCTGCCAGTCCTGGGACTACCCTGCTCCCAACACAAACTGGGGCATTGCTCAGTTCTGAAGCTCTTCCAAGTGCAGGCTTTCCTAAGGGCATAAACACAGCCACAGAATCCCTGAGGTTGGAAAAGTTCTCTGAGTCCATCCAGCCCAGCCATTCCCCCCCAGCATTGCCCATGTCCCCAAGTGCCACACCCACAGGGTTTTTAAATCCCTCCAGCAATGAGGACTCCACCGTGACCCTGGAAGCTGGGCCAGGGCTGGACAGACTTTTTGGGGAAGGGATTTTCACCCTGAGGCTCCCCTGTGGCCAGCCTGAGGCTGTTCCCTCTGCTCCTGTCCCTGTTCCCTGGGAGCAGATCCCAAATCTCCCCCGGCTGTCCCCTCCTGGACTTGTGCAGAGCCACAAGGGCCCCCCTGAGCGTCCTCTGCTCCAGGCTGAGCCCCTTTCTCAGCCCCTCCTCGAGTTCCAGCCCCTTCCCCATCTCCATTCCTATCCCTGCACACGCTCTGTCCTGTACCTGGGGACAGAAAAACTGTCCCCAGCACTGGAGGTGCCTCAGCAGTGCCAGCACAGGGGATGGGCACTGCCCTTGGCCTGTGGCCACACCATTCCTGGTCTCCAGTAAAGATCTAGAGCAGCAAGTTCTAAAGGAAATTTAAGAGTGAAACTACCCTGCCAAGAACCGCCTTTTCTGGGCCTGATGTGTCGCAAAGAAGGATTAAAGCAAAGAGAAGATGTGATGGAAACTTGGATATAAATAACTGATGTTGCAACCTCCAGCTCCTGAGAGCTTGGGAAGAATTCCCAGCAACGACCACAGGGGCACCTATGAAGTTACAAAGCAAGAGTGACTCAGAGCTGAAAGCAGCTCAGCGCTTCTCTGAGCTGTGCTTATCACCTCCTTGGTGGCAGCCACCTTTTGTTCAAGTATCAGACAGCAAATCGCCCCCATTTGCATCGCACGTGCCTCCAGCTAATCCTCATGTTCTCTCTCTCTCTCCTCAGCCTCCCAGCCCCGGAGATGGCAGCAGCTCCCTTGAAGTGCACACCAGGAAATCTCTGCGTTAGGAAACACAAGGGTTTCAGGAGCAGGATCCCGTATTTACCGCCTGCATTTCCTTCCCACATTGCCTGCTGTGTCCCATTTCCTGCCCCCTCAGCAAGTTCCCTCCGCGATTTCCTCCTCTCTGCACCACAAAGACCGGGACAGCTCTGTGCTGCTGGTTTGGTTTGCTCAGGGACAGCTCTGTGCTGCTGGTTTGCTCAGGGACAGCTCTGTGCTGCTGGTTTGGTTTGCTCAGGGACAGCTCTGTGCTGCTGGTTTGCTC
>JAGMWU010000088.1:30396-45390 GCA_018697195.1 Certhia americana | reverse complement strand
CATATCCCAAATCTCACACCCCATATCCCAAATCTCACAACCCATATTCCAAATCTCACATCCCAAATCTGACATCCCAAATCTCACATCCCAAATCTTGCATCCCAAATCTCACATCCCACATCCCAAATCTCCCATCCCATATCCCAAACCCTGCATCCCACAGCGGGATTCCCACACCAGTGCAGGATGCTGGGGCAGTGCCAGGGGCTCACTGGGGATCCCATTTCAGTGCCCCCAGTCCCACATGGGACCCCCCAGTGTCCCCCCCTCCCACGGGCCGTGTGTGTGTGGGGGGCTGGGCTGGGGGGGGGTCCCCTCTCCCCCTCCCTCAGCAGCTCCTGGCCGGGCTCGGTGTTGGGAACAAGCCCCGCTCTGTCCCTCTCAAAGGGGGATTGAAGGGGCTGCACCTGTTTAGTATTCCCCAGGCTTCCGGCCCTGGATGCGTTTCCAAGGGGACCGGCCGAGGGGCCGCCAGGACCGATGGGGGGACACGGCCCTGACAGCTGGAAAAAGGGTCGGGAAGAGACACTGGGGTCCCACGGGGCTGAGGGGTCCCCAGGGGCTGAGGGGGTCCCAGTGCCAGGTCCCTGCCTGGGCAGCAGGAGGGTGAGGGAAGGCGGGTGGGATCTGGGAATGGGGATGGGATGGAAGTGGGTGGGATGTGAGAATGGGGATGGGTGGGATTTGGGAATGGGAAAGGAGGTGGGTGGGATTTGGGAATGGGGATGGGATGGGATGGAGGTGGGATCTGGGAATAAGGATGGGATGGGATGGGATGGAGGTGGATGGGATCTGGGAATGGGGATGGGGGCAGGTGGGATGTGGGAATGGGGATGGGTGGGATTTGGGAATGGGGATGGGATGGGATGGAACCTGGGCAGGGCAGCAGCCCATGGAAGCTTCCAGCACCCACAGTAACTCCTGGGGTCAGGAAGCTGGTGGGGTTGGCAGGGACCCCCTGGGACAACCTGTTCCAGGCCTGGAGCCACCCTGGGTCACATCTTGGGCATCTCCATGGCCTGAGGCTGCAGCAGCCCTCGGGACAGGCCCTGGAGCACCAGCTCCTGTCTCCAGAGGGTTGGGAGCCCTGGGCCACCTCATCCAGGGGTGTTCCCCATCCTGAGGGATCCCCCTCCCACCCTCACCCTCAGGGTATTGACATCCCGGGGGGCTCCAGCCACTGCCACCCCAGGGTTCAAAGCCCCAAGAGGAGAGACCTTGAGCTGGGGACAGGAGGGTGACCTCACTCTGCCCAGGGGACAGGGCCAGGACATTCCCTGCAGACCCCCTTGGCATGGGAGGAGCCCCCAGGGGCTCCACACCCATCCCTGTTCCTGTAGATCCAGATCAGGGACCCCCAGGCTGGGCAGGGAGGACCAGGGGCTCCCCCGTTTTGGGGCAGAGCTGATGGGGGGCAGTGGGTGCTGTGAACAGCATCCAGCTGGGAGAATTCCAGAGCCTCCTGGAATTCCCAAACCCCAGGACAGCCAGGAGCAAAGCGGGGCTGAGCCTCAATGAACAAATCCCAGGCTGTGCCCAAATCCAGGAGCAGCACGGGCTCACCCACCACATTCCCACAAACCTGCCTTGGACTGGGCTGTGCCAGCAGCAGAGGGCTGGATGAGGGGTGGCAGGACAGACGGACAGACAGGATGGATGGACAGACAGATGGACAGCCACGGCTCTTCGGTCTCCAACAGAAATCCAGCACCAACTCCCTCACTTGGGAAGAACCAGCTGCTGTTGCCAAGACTGGGTTTTCCTGGGGGAATTACTCAGAATATTAAAGATGATTTAAAATTGCAGCCACTATTTGGGGCCTTTCCAGAGCAAATCCATGAGCCCTTTCCAACCATGCAGTGATTTGGGGAGGGATCTCATCCCAAACCCTTTCCCTGCCCAGTTCAGCACTGGGAGTGGAGTTTATCCGTGGATCCTGCCCTGCCTTGGCATCCCCAAAATCCCAAGGGAGGGGCTTTGCTCCCTCACTCCCTGAGCCCAGTTCAGCCCAGCTGGCAGCTCCCAGTGTCCCAGTGGCTGTGGGGAGCCCGACACCAGCACCTCCCTCCTGTCTGGCTGCAGGTGCCAGGCTGGATTGGGATCCAGGATCCCGTGGGGATGGATGTGTGGGGGAGGCACAGGCTGGGCTTGGATCCCAGCTCCCTGCCATCAACTGAGCACCAGGAATCGCCTCATTCCTGTCCAATGATGGTCCCCAGGGACATCCAGAGCCCTGGGATAACGGGGTGGGGGGACAGGATGGGCAGGGCCAGCACTTCCCCCCAGCTCCTGTTCCACCCATCGCCTCTCCCTGGGCTGCCTTCCCTCCCCCCTCAGCCAGGCACCGAGAAGCTCAAATCACCTTTTACCCATATTTCTTTCATTAACAAGTATTGGAAAAGTGCAAAGAAAATGAAGAATTGAAACAAAAAGCCAGGACTGAGGTTGGTGTTTCCTGCCCCAGCTCAGACACATAAACCCTTCTCTGTCTCACAACATCCTGGATGTTGAGTCTGAGCCCAGGGCTGAGCCCAGCTCAGCCAGGCGGGATTTTAGGGACGGCTTTGTCCTTGATTGGGGCTGGCACCACCCGGGCTGGCTCCGAGGTGACGAGTCCCGATGCGACACCGATCCCTGGAGGAGCCGCCGCCACATCGACCTTCAGCCTCCCCCGTGCTCCGCCCTCAACATCCAACCCCTTTCTGCAGGGAACAGATTCCCCCTCCCCGGAACAGGCACACACCAAACTGCTCCCCACACCCGGCTGATCCAAAATTCACCGAAATTCAAAGTCCTCGAAACAGGAGGCGTGTTTGGGATTGCACGAGAGGTTTGGGGAAAGGTGCTGGAAAAAAATACACAGATCCACAACCTCTGCGTGTACTGTGGTGCTGGAGCCGGGATCTTCCCAAAAAACCCCTCCTGACCTGCACATGGGCTGGTGCATTCGGGTCTGCAGAGGCAGAGTGCCGCTGCCCGAGCAGCCTCCGGATCTGCTGGAACAGCTGGAGGGGCAGAGCACCTGGCTCGTGTTCTCCTGGCCATTCCTAAACCACATCACCCTGGGGCTGCAGAGGGAAAAGGTGAGAGAGGTTTAATAATCACCTGCAACAGCTCTGAGCTGCAAAGAACAAATAGAGCCTGGACTAAAGAGAGACGGAGTTCAGGGGACAAGAGCTGGTGGGGAGATGCACGCAAAGGATGGAGCTCTGCACCCCGAAGAAGGAGTTCTGCATCGCAGGGATGGAGCTCTGCATCCCAAGGGATGGAGCTCTGCATCACAGGGATGGAGCTTTGCATCCAAAGCGTGGAGCTCTGTATTCTAGGGGTGGAGCTCTGCAACCCTGGAACTGGAGCTCTGCATCCCAATGGATGGAGCTCTGCATCCCAAGTATGGAGATCTGCACCACAAAGATGGAGCTCTGCATCTCAGGGATGGAGCTCTGTGTCCCAGGGGGGGAGCTCTGCAACCCCAAGCCATGGAGCTCTACATCCCAGGGAAGGAGCTCTGCATCCCAGGGATGGAGCTCTGCATTCCAGAGATGGAGCTCTGCATCCAAAGGTTGGAGCTCTGTATACAAGGGGTGAAGCTTTCCAACCCCAGAGAGGGAGCTCTGGATCCCAAGTGTGGAGCTCTGAATCCCAGGAATGGAGCTCTGCATCCCAGGCATGGACATCTGCATCCCAAAGGATGGAGTTCTGCATCCAAAGGGATGGAACTCTGCATCCCAAAGATGGAGCTCTGCAACCCAGGGATGGAGATCTGCATTAAAAGGAGGGAGATCTGTATTCGAGGGGTGGAGCTATGCAACACTGGGGATCAAGCTCTGCATCCGAAGTGTGGAGTTCTGCATCCCAAGGGATGGAGCTCTGCATCCCAGGGAAGGAGCTCTGCATCCCAAGTGTGGAGCTCTGCATCCAAAGATATGGAGCTCTGCATCCCAGGGAAGGAGCTCTGCATCCCAAGTGTGGAGCTCTGCATCCCAGGGATGGAGCTCTGCATCCCAGGGATGGAGCTCTGCATCTCAATAGTGGAGCTCTGCATGCCAGGGATGGAGCTCTGCTCGCCAAGGGTTGGAGCTCTGCAGCTGATGTGTGGAGCTCTGCATCCCAAGTATGGAGCTCTGTACCACAAAGATGGAGCTCTGCATGCCAGGGATAGAGCTCTGCCTATGAAGAGGCAGAGCTCTGCATACAAAGAATGGAGCTCTGCATACCAAGAATGGAGCTCTGCATCCCAGGGGTGGAGGACTGCATCCCAGGGATGGAGCTTTGCATCCAAAGGGTGGAGCTCTGTATTCTAGGGGTGGAGCTCTGCAACCTTAGGGATGGAGCTCTGCATCCAAAGTGTGGAGCTCTGCATCCCAGGGATGGGGCTTTACATCCAAAGGGTGGAGCTCTGTATTCTAGGGGTGGAGCTCTGCAACCCTAGGGATGGAGCACTGCATCTGAAATGTTGAGCTCTGCAACCCTGCGGATGGAGCTCTGCATCCCAAGTGTGGAGCTCTGCATCCCAAGGGAGGGAGCTCTGCATCCCAAGTGGGGAGCTCTGCATCCAAAGATATGGAGCTCTGCAACCTTAGGGATGGAGCTCTGCATCCCAAGGGAGGGAGCTCTGCATCCCAGGGACGGAGCTCTGCACAACATTGGACAGAGCTCTACATCCCATTTGTGGAGCTCTGCCTACCAAAGATGGAGCTCTGCATCCCAGGGATGGAGTTCTGCATGCCAGGGATGGAGCTCTGCATATGAAGAGGCGGAGCTGTGCATACCAAGAATGGAGCGCTGCATCCCAGGGGTGGAGCTCTGTATCCCAGGGATGGAGCTTTGCATCCGAAGTGTGGAGCTCTGCATCCCAGGGATGGAGCTTTGCATCCAAAGGGTGGAGCTCTGTATATTAGGGGTGGAGCTCTGCCACCCTAAGGATGGAGCTCTGCACCCGAAGTGTGGAGCTCTGCAACCCTGGGGATGGAGCTGTGCATACCAAGGATGGAGCTTCACATCCCAAGTGTGGAGCACTGCATCCCAAGGTATGGAGCTCTGCATCCCAAGGGATAGAGCTGTGCATCCCAGGGATGGAGCTTTGCATCCAAAGGTTGGAGCTCTGTATTCTAGGGGTGGAACTCTGCATCCCAAGTGTGGAGCGCTACATACCAAAGATGGAACTCTGGATGTGAAGAAGCAGAGCTCTGCAAAGAAAGACTGGAGCTCTGCATCCCAAGGAATGGAGCTCCGCATCCAAAGTCTGGAGCTGTGCATCCCAAGGGAGGGAGCTCTGCATCCCAAAGGATGGAGCTCTGCATGCCAGGGTTGGAACTCTGCATCCCAAGTGTGGAGCACTGCCTGCCAAGTGATGGAGCTCTGCATCCCAGGGACGGAGCTCTGCACCCCATTGGACGGAGCTCTGCATCCCAGGTGTGGAGCTCTGCATACAAAGAATGGAGCTCTGCATCCCAGGGGTGGAGCTCTGTATCCCAGAGATGGACCTTTGCATCCAAAGGATGGAGCTCTGTATTCTAGGGGTGGAGCTCTGCAACCGTAGGGATGGAGCTCTGCATCCCAAGTGTGGAGCTCTGCATCCCAGGAATGGAGCTTTGCATCCAAAGGGTGGAGCTCTGTATTCCAGGGGTGGAGCTCTGCATCCCAATGGATGGAGCTCTGCATCCCAATGGATGGAGCTCTGCATCCCAAGTGTGGAGCTCTGCATACCAAAGATGAAGCTCTGAATCCCAGGGATGGAGCTCAGCATGCCAGTGATGGAGCTCTGCATATGAAGAGGCGGAGCTCTGCATACAACAATGGAGCTCTGCATACTAAGGATGGAGCTCTGCATACTAAGGATGGAGCTCTGCATCCCAAGTGTGGAGCTCTTCCTGCCAAGTGATGGAGCTCTGCATCCCAGGGACGGAGCTCTGCACCCTATTGGACAAAGCTCTGCATCCCATGTGTGGAGCTCTGCATACCAAAGATGGAGCTCTGCATCCCAAGGGATGGAGCTTTGCATCCAAAGGGTGGAGCTCTGTATTCTAGGGGTGGAGCTCTGCCACCCTGGGGATGGAGCTCCGCATCCCAAGTGTGGAGCTCTGCCACCCTGGGGATGGAGCTCCGCATCCCAAGTGTGGAGCTCTGCATCCCAAGGGATGGAGCTCTGCATCCCAGGGTTGCAGATCTGCATCCCAAGTGTGGAGCTCTGCATACCAAATATGGAGCTCTGCATAGGAAGAGGTAGAGCTCTGCATACAAAGAATGGAGGTCTGCATACTAAGAATGGAGCTGTGCATCCCAGGGATGGAGCTCTGCATATGAAGAGGCGGAGCTGTGCATGCCAAAGGATGGAGCTCTGCATGCCAGGGTTGGAGCTCTGCATCCCAAGTGTGGAGCTCTGCCTGCCAAGTGATGGAGCTCTGCATCCCAGGGACGGAGCTCTGCACCCCATTGGACAAAGCTCTGCATCCTATGTACGGAGCTCTGCATACCAAAGATGGAGCTCTGCATAGGAAGAGGTAGAGCTCTGCATACAAAGAATGGAGCTCTGCATACTAAGAATGGAGCTGTGCATCCCAGGGATGGAGCACTGCACATGAAGAGGCGGAGCTGTGCATACCGAGAATGAGCTCTGCATCCCAGGGGTGGAGCTCTGTATTCCAGAGATGGAGCTTTGCATCCAAAGTGTGGAGCTCTGCATCCCAAAGGATGGAGCTTTGCATCCAAAGGGTGGAGCTCTGAATTCTAGGGGTGGAGCTCTGCAACCGTAGGGATGGAACTCTGCATCTCAAGTATGGAGCTCTGCATACGCAGGAGTGGAGCTCTGCATCCAAATGATGGAGCTATGTATTCTAGGGGTGGAGATCTGCATCCCAGTGATGGAGCTCTGCATCCAAAGTGTGGAGCTCTGCATCCCAGGATGGAGCTCTGCATCCAAAGTCTAGAGCACTGTATTTGAGGAGTGGAGCTCTGCAACCCTAGGGATGGAGCTCTGCATCTCAAGTGTGGAGCTGTGCATACCCAGGAATGGAGCTCTGCATACTGAAGATGGAGCTCTGCATCCCAGGGATGGAGCTCTGCATATGAAGAGGCGGAGCTCTGCATACAAAGAATGGAGCTCTGCATCCCAGGGATGGAGCTGTGCATCCCAGGGATGGAGCGCTGCATTTAAAGGATGGAGCTCTGCAAGCCAGGGACGGAGCTCTGCATTTAAATGATGGAGCTCTGTATTCTAGGGGCGGAGCTCTGCATCCCAGAGATGGAGCTTTGCATTCGAAGTGTGGAGCTCTGCACCAAGGGATGGTGCTTTGCATCCAAAGGGTGGAGCTCTGTATTCTAGGGGTGGAGCTCTGCAACCCTAGGGATGGAGATCTGCATCCGACGTGTGGAGCTCCGGAGACCTAGGAATGGAGCTCTGCAGCTGAAGTGTGGAGCTCTGCATCCCAAGGGATGGAGCTCTGCATCCCAAGGGATGGAGCTCTGCATCCCAAGGGATGGAGCTCTGCATATGAAGATGCGGACCTCTGCATACAAATAATGGAGCTGTGCATACTAAGGATGGAGCTGTGCATGCCAGGGATGGAGCTGTGCATCCCAGGGGTGGAGCTCTGCATCCCAGGGGTGGAGCTCTGCAAGCCAGGGACTGAGATCTGCATTTAAATGATGGAGCTCTGTATTCTAGGGGTGGAGCTCTGCAACCCTAGGGATGGAGCTCTGCATTCCAAGTGTGGAGCTCTGCATGCCACGATATGGCGCTTGATATCCCAGAGACGGAGCTCTGCATCCCAGGGATGGAGCTCTGTATCTAAATAGTGGAGCTCTGTATCTAAATAGTGGAGCTCAGCATGCCAGGGATGGAGCTCTGCATCTGAATAATGGAGCTTTGCATCCAAGGCGTGGAGCTGATGGATCTCTGCATCCTAGGGGTGGAGCTCTTCATCCCAATCTTGGAGCTCTCCCTCCCAAGGATGGTGCTCTGCCTCTCAAGGATGGAGCTCAGCGCCGAAATTTGGAGCTCTTGCGTCTGAAGCATGGAGCTGTGCATCCTTTTGATGGTGCTCTGCATCCCCAGGATGGAGCTGTGATTCCCAAGGATGGAGCTCTGCACTACTGAGATAGAGCTCTTCATCCAGGGGATTGAGCTCTACACTCCTAGGCTGAAGCTCTCCATCCCATGGGCGAAGCTCTGCATCCCAACGATAGAGCTCAGCACTCCAAATATTTAGTTCTGCACCCCAAGGATGTTGCTCTGCATCCTAAGGGTGGACCTCTGTATGCCAAAGGTGGATCTCTGCACCCCAAAGACAGGGCTTGGTTACCCCAAATATGGTGTCCTGCATCCAATGGTATGGAGCTCTGCATCCCAAGGGTGGGGCTGTGCATTCCATGATTTGATGTCTGCACCCCATATTTGGAGCTCTGCATCCCATGAATGGAGCTCTGCATTTCAGGACGGAACTCTGCACCCCAACAATGGAGCTCTACACCCCAAGTTTTGAGCACTGCATCCCATGGATTGAGCTCTGTACCCCAATGTTGGAGCTCTGCATCCATGTACACATCACCCCTGCCAGCTGTGCCCAACACCTTTTGTGTCTGTGAACGTGCACAGTCTGCACAGGTGACAAATAAAAGTGTCCCTGCTTCTGGTTAGTCAGCAGCACCAGCACTGCTGTGGAGGAAGGTGTGGGCCTTCCTCTTTCGTGCCTGTAGAAGTTTAATAATTTTGATTTTGTCAAGAGGGCACTGAAGGCCGTTCATAAAAGCTTTTTACCTCCAGGGCTTTTCTGTCATTTGTCTAGGGGAGTCACGGCGGCTGTTTCACAGTCACAGCTTCACTCCTGAAATGAAGGAAAAGGGCTCGTGGTGGGCACCCACCTCAGCTCTCCCACAGCAGTTTAACCAACCCAGGGCTCCAGCACCTCTGCAGGAGGAGCAGCAGAGAGAACCAGACCTGCAGGGCACCAAAATCCACCTGGAGCATCCTCTGAGGGACCAGTGGGGCCACAACATCCTGGTCCTGGCACTGAGAAGGAACGAGGGAATTCCATGGAATGGATCCTGGGGGGATCTGGAGGCTCCCCAGCAGCACCTGGACTGGAGCTCAGTGAGGAGATGTCCCTCAGGGCTGATCCTGTGCCTGGAAGTTGCTCCAGGTCTTTGCCAGGTCAGTGACACGGAGCTGGGTGGGCAACCTTGGTCCTGGCACATGGGAACCACCAGCTCCATCCCAGGGCTGGAATTCTGGGAGCATGCCGGGAAGGCTGCTGGCTTGGATGGACACCAGCTTGTTTTTATCACACTGCAACTTTAAAAATTCCCAACAATCAGCCCTCAGTTTCGTGCTGCAGTCTTGGACTTGTTCCTGTAAAACCTGTGGAGTGAGAAAAGGAACTCCCAGCTTCCCAAATCCTTCCCGTGAGGGAGGCCCAGGGATGAAACAGCAGTGAGGGCACAAGGTGTGCACAGACACCTCAAACTCTCCAGGAGCCCCAAGGAGCATCCTGGGTTTTAATTTGGCCAGAAAAGGACAAAAGCACAGCTTTTCAGGGAGCCGGGATGGAGTTGGTATCCGAGGCAGGACGCGGGAGGTTTGGGGTGTTTTTGGGACGGGCAGAGGCTGTGCCAGCACCTGTCCCTGTCCCTGTTCCTGCTCTGCTCTCTCCAATGATCACCTCTCCCATCCCCAGCAGGATCCGATTACCTGGGTGAGGATGCAAACCCCTCCCAGCTGTACAGGCAGGAGGGACTGGGAATTCTCTGGAGGAGGCAGAAGGGCTCACCCTGAGCAGGTAATTCCCTTTATCCTATCTCGGATTGAAGTGACTCCAGCAGCGGTTTTGGGGGTGGACACTCAGCCAGTTCAGTGCCCTGCCCTAACCCCACCTTCCCTCGGCTGCCCCCGTGCCAGGAAACAGAACAGCAACAAATTCACTCCAGCAAGAGCAGCCCCGGCCCCCAGCCCAGCCGTGGGGATCCAAACACCCACAGCAGCAGCAGCAAAACCCCAGGATGGTTTGGGTCGGACTGGAGGGACCTCAAAGCCCACCCAGTGCCACCCCTG
The DNA here is from genome assembly GCA_018697195.1 of Certhia americana. NCBI lineage: Eukaryota > Metazoa > Chordata > Aves > Passeriformes > Certhiidae > Certhia > Certhia americana. The sequence continues at coordinate 35,339 of JAGMWU010000088.1, read as the reverse complement.
CCATGGGCAGGGACATCTCCCACTGTCCCAGAGTGCTCCAAACTCCAATGTCCAGCCTGGCCTTGGACACTGCCAGGGATCCAGGGGCAGCCTCAGCTGCTCTGGGAATTCTATTCCAGGGCCTCCCCACCCTCACAGCGAACATTTTCATCCCTGCCCTCTGGCAGTGTATTCCCTGTGTCCTGTCCCTCCATCCCTTGTCCCCAGTCCCTCTCCAGCTCTCCTGGAGCCCCTTCAGGCCCTGCCAGGAGCTCTGAGCTCTCCTTGGAGCCTTCTCCTCTGCAGGGGAACATTCCCAGCTCTCCCAGCCTGGCTCCAGAGCAGAGGGGCTCCTCTGGCTCTCTCCAGCAGCTCCAGGTCCTTGTGCTGTTGGATCCAGGGCTGGAGCAGCTCTGCAGGTGGGGAATCCCCTGAATGGGGCAGAATCCCCCATTTCCTGGGGTTCAGCCCAGGGGGAGTGTGGGGTGCCCCTGGCCACTCCCTCCCTCACCCAGCAGCATTCCCAAATCTGGGATCCCAAAGCCCATCCCTTCTTCTCTCCCTCATTCCAGCTCTGCCCAGCCCGCCCTTGGCAGCTGCTGGAAGATTTGAAGTCTGTAAATAAAAAATTTCCAAACCTGACATTTACGATTCACCACGTTCTGTGCATCCCTCAGGAAAAGGATCTTCAGGATGAGAGGAGGAGCAATGAGCACTGCTGGCCTTGCTGCAGGTGAGGAGCTCATCACACCGAGGGCCGAGCCTTGCTGGAATGCAAAGATCCAAGAGCTCCTTCCCTTTTCCTCCTGCCCCGTGTGGGAGCAGCTCCAAGGAGCACACAAGAGGATGTTCAGCAGGAACAGCCCTGGAGAGCCTATCCAAGGAGGAATTCCCAGTTGGGAATGTGGCTTTTATGGCATGTCCTGGACCTGAGGACACAGCTCTATCCCTGGGCTTTTCCTTCCTGGGGAATTAAGGACTGTGGGCATTACAGGATGCCCCAGTGCCACTTTTGAGGCCAAGGTTCTCACCAGGCAAAGCAGCTGGAACAGCTGAAATATAACCCAGACTGGATTCTGGTTTCAGTTTAAATAAAAAGCACAAACCCTCCTGGCAGCTTCTGGAGCCTGGTGGGATGGAAGAGCAGGACAGGCAGCAGAAGTGAAGCTGGCAGAGCAGTGGGACCAATCCTGCCACATCAGATCCCTTCCAATGGGATCCAAGTGGGAGCAGAACCCAGCAGTGATGGAAGCTCTGACACCCAGACAGGTTCCCCGAGTGAGGGAAGAGGCTGTGCTTCCTCCCCCAAGCTCAGGTTTTGTGTTTGCTCCTCTGGAGTTCCCATCACAGCGATGACTCCCAGCTCTTCCCGCTCGCAAAGGCAAAGGAGACTTCACAAACTCCACAGGCTTTGTACAAAAACCACTTTTTTTTGCTTTTATTTCACAAAATTGGGTGGCTGCTGCAGGAATCAAACCGGCCCTATACAGAGATCAGGTGAAAAAGTGGGCACAAGGATTATTTATACAGAAATAAAAGAGAGTCCAGGATCCAGGTCCTCGGCAGGATCAGCACTAGGACAGTAAAAAATAGTCTCCACCTGGATCCTGGGAATTGCTCACGCTAAAAACAACCTGAGGTTACTCTAAACTGGACTAAGGGCTGCACCAGAAATCCCACGCTCACCCCAAAGACCCTGGAGGGGAAGGAAGCCTTGGGAAGGGGAATGGGAAGGCCCCGGCCGCTCTCTGCAGGGCACCGTGCTGGAAGACCTGGCAATTCCTTAATTTTTCAATGGTGGAAGTGGTTCTGGAGGTTCCAGAGCTTTGGGGAGCCTCTCTCCAAGCCCAACCTCAACTTCCAGCTGGACAAAAGCCACCCCTGAGATCAAGGAGCAGCGTCCAGACCCTCGGCAAGGAAATCCCAAACGCTCCTGGGCCAGGATGAGGGCAGAGAACCCGAACCACGGGCAGAAAAGAACTTTTTGCAGGGGTTTTTTGGCAGCCTGGAGGTGTGCAGCAGCAGCTCTGGAGTGCTCCCAGGTGTGCCTGCTGCAGCTGTTCCCCTCCCCACCCCTCCAGCTGCACTGGGGGGTGACAGGAGCTGTCCCAGCTGCCCCGGCCGTCCAGAGGTAGTTCTGGCATTCCCATCCCAGCCATCCCAACCCAATCCCAAATTCTAGCACTTCTTCGCTACCTACTTTATTTTTTTTAATTTTTTTTTGTTTGTTTTCTTCATTTTAAAAAGTACAAAGTATATGCTCCAAAAAGAGGGACTAAAAATGGGGGGGAATTATTCCTCAGTTGGCTACTGCACCAAACTACTCAGGGAAGGTCCAACTACCACCTCCAAAGGCAAAGGAAAGGTAAAAACTTGGAGCAAGAAAACTCCTGCCATTGAGTGGTTTTATTCCGATTGATTTGCTCCCAGCTTCATTCCCATGGATCAATATTTCCTGTAATAAGTTAGAGGCAGCTCTGGCCCAGCCACCAGGAATCCCAGCTTCTCCTGCTCTGCTCCAAGCTCTGGTTTGGCCTCTCCTCTCAGTGCTTTGCTCTGCCCAGAGAGCCCTTGGGCTGGGCACGGCCTAAAGCTCAGCTCCCGCCCTAAAACCTGGATTATTTCACCCTTCCCGGGAGAAGCCCAAAGCACCAAGAGGAAGGAAATCAGTTTGGAGCTCTGCATGGCAAGCAGGCCAAGGGGTAAAGGACATCCCAGCAGCAACATGGAGGCACTCCTGGCATCCCTATCTGCAGCTTTCCCGAGGGAAATCACACACACACACAGCTGGGAGAGGAGGGGGACACCTCCCCAGGGAACAGAAGGGAACTGAGGAATTCTCTTTTGGTCACCACTACGTTGCTGTGGAAGTTCCTTCCTCCTTCCTTGGCTGCTTAAGGAGCGGCTGAGGCTGGCGGGGCTCCGGCCGGGGGTGGGGTCACTCCTTCGGCGGGCGGGGGCTGCGCCGGGCCGGGATCTGCAGGGACACAAAGGGACAGTGAGGGACAGCAGGGGGGACAGGGAGGGACAGCAGGGGGGGCTGGATACGGAGAAGGGACACAACAGCCCCACCCGAGCATCTCCAGGCCATGGAGAGTCTGTCCGGGGGGAATTCCTGCAGCCAGGAGTGGCACCTTTTGCTGCACCTTTAGTTTGCTTTTCCACCACCCAGCACTGCATGGACTCCTTGAAAGAGGAGAAAAAATTCTCGTATTTTTACAGAAAAGATTCTGGGGATGCAGCTCAGCAGCTGGCAAATCCATGTCAAGCAATTTCCAGAGCTGGAATTGGCACCTCTCACCTCCCAGCTCCACGCTGGAGCCCAAACTCCAGCTTTTTTCTGTTTAAAACAGATGGAACAATAGGTTTGATACAAACAGAGGCTGCTCCTCCCTCTGAAGGATGGATGTAGGTTAAAGCAGAGGAATCCACAGATGCAGGGAGCAGGAGGGAAGAAAGGAGGCATACAAAGGGCCAGCCTCGTGCCCAGAGAGGAGACACTAATGGAACATGACTGACTTGTTTAGTAGGGGAAATAAAAAGGAGAAATTAAGAGAAGGGAAGAGAGCAAACAGGAATACAACCTGACACAAGACATTCCCAATGGTAAAGGCCCAGGAAAAAGGGTGGAAAGCTAAGTAAAGCTGGGGGAGCAGAGAAGCAGGAGCTATGGCCAAACAGAAATAGCACAGGCAGAGTTTTCCTGCTGGGACTGGGAACGCCCGTGAGTCAGAGCTCACAGCAGTTCCTTCTGCTGGAGCCAAAATCAAAAGGGCTTTTCCCAATTATTTGCTGGGAGGGGTACTACAAGTGATGACAACTCCTGCTCGTCCGGTGAGAAGCACACCGAGCATTCTGGAGGTGAAGATTCCTGAGCAACAGCCGGGCCAGGCTGCAATTAATAATGGTAAATTTATTGAGGAATTCCTGATGGAGAATTCCTCACTCATTTCTCCCTGTGCCAGCTTTTCTTCTGCCTTCTGGGCTTGGCCACACTCTCACACTCATTCAAGCAACTCCCACACCATGGCTCCTGATCCAGCTGCTTTTTTGGCTGCCATAAATCAACTTCATTTTTAGAGGTGCAGATTTTATACTGGGAATGTTCCTTACATGGCTTATCTTCTCCTTCTTCCTAATCAGGACTTCCTTACCCCAATTCCAGGGTGCCAAGCTTTCAGTAAGGAACTATTGAAATGGATCCTACTCTGACTTCCACTATTTAGGAATTACAGTTAACTCCTGACCTTCCACTAAGTCAGGAGAGGCTTCTGCTCATCACCACCAAGCCTCTGGATGGTGATAAATAAACCAAGGGATGTTATAAATAAAATAAAGGACAATGGAATGCGTTGGGAGATGCCCAGAGGGCTGAGGAGCACTTAAAGCTTCCAGCACATCCCTGGCCCCGCTCTGGGGCTGGCAGCACGCACAGATCCTGCCATCCTAGCAGGGAACACGGAGTTTCCAGGGGCAGAGGAGCCCCCCAGGAGCCCCCCAGAGAGCAGCAGCACTTACACATTCCGTTGGGAGCTGCCAGCGGCACGCGGGGCCCCATCAGGTTCCCGGGTATGGGGGCCATGCCGGGTGGGGCGGCCCCACCACCGGGGTGGATGCTGGCAGACATCATCCGGCCTGGCAGGGGCTGCCCAGGGATCATGGAGCCTGGGCCTGGCATCTGACCTGCAGGGGAGGGAGAGACATTGGGGTGAGGCACTCCGAGTGCTGGGGAGGGCAAAGCAGTGGGGCTGTGCACTCAGAAACGGGGCTGTGCACTCAGCAGTGGGGCTGTGCCCTCCCCCAGCAATGGGGCTGTGCCCTCCCCCAGCAATGGGGCTGTGCCCCCCCCAGCAATGGGGCTGTGCCCTCCCCCAGCAATGGGGCTGTGAGCCCCCCAGCAATGGGGCTGTGAGCCCCCCAGCAATGGGGCTGTGCCCCTCTAGCAGTGGGGCTGTGACCCCCCC
>JAGMWU010000088.1:4296-29991 GCA_018697195.1 Certhia americana | reverse complement strand
AGCAATGGGGCTGTGACCCCCCCAGCAATGGGGCTGTGACCCCCCCAAGCAGCAGCAGAGCCTTGGGGCAGAGGCAGCTCCATGTGTGCCCCACACTCCCAGGAAATGCCTCTTCATCCCCCAGCACAGCTCCAGGATGCGCCAGGGGTCTCCTGGAATCTCCTCACAAAGTAAAAGTGGGAGACAAAAGAGTCAGACCCAGTGCTGTCACTGAAACCACACCAGGGAAGGGATCCCATGGAATACAAGATTTGGGAAGCACAATACCAAAGGATCAGAGGAAGAGCCCTGGATGGAAAGGAGCAGCCATGAAATCCTCATGGATAAATTTCATGGGAGAACTGGAATCACACAGTTAACACTGGGCTGCACAGGAATTCCTGCTGTGATTCCCTGTTTTGCTTGGAGGGAGGATTCCAAGGCTCTTCCTCACAAACCAAACCTGGCCCTGAGCACCTCCAGCTTGGGGTTGATGCTTTAAAACCTCTTTTGAGGGATGGTTTGGCATAATCCAATTCCATTTCCTTCAACACAGCTTCACATTTCAATGAGACAGGGATGGAAACAGCTCCTTGCCCCTAACCCCAGGCAAGGGGGGAAGGATGTAAGAGCCAAAGGGACTCCAGGATAACTGGAGAGGGACTTGGGACAAGGGATGGAGGGACAGGACACAGGGAATGGCTTCCCAATGCCAGAGGAATGGAATATTGGGAAACATCATCCAGTTCCAACCTCCCGAAGACTCAAAGGCTTTGTAGCAGACAGAGAAGATATTCGCAGCTACGAAGAGTTTCATTTACTGGCAAAATTAAGGCTGGGAATTAAAATATAAAATCAGGGAATAAAATATATAAAAACTAGAACAATACAGCTGTGTTTCAGAGGCCCAGAAAAGGTGGGAAGTGAGAAATTCCCAGCCTGGGATCTACCACCTGACAGGAACCTCAATAATTTTGGCCACCCCTGAACACCACAGGCCCATGAGATTCTCTCTCTGTAATGAAGTGATTAATATTAAAATCCATCTTCTGAAACACCTGAAGCTGACTCAAGACTTTACTACACACTGAGTGGCTTCATGTGAAACTCCAGCACTGGGCAAGAATTCCTTCAGGGAAAGGCTGGCAGACCCACAGGGACGTGAAGATTCGAGGATGTTTTATATGCAAATCAATCCCAGCTGAGCTAAAATCACCACTGAACAGAAGCTAAATCTACTTTATAAAATGTCTTTTCTTCATAAATGCAAAATCCAGTGTCCCAGGTCAGGCTGGATGGGGCTTGGAGCAGTCTGGGACAGTGGGAGGTGTCCCTGCCATGGCAGGGGTGGCACTGGATGAGCCTTGAGGTCCCTTCCAATCCAAATCAACCCCAAATTTCCCAGCAGTGCTCCCTGGGAAGCTCCCTCCTTCCTTGCCCATTGTTGTCCTGAGCTGTTTTCCCTGGTAAACCTTGGAGGTTTAAAACCAAAAAGTGGTTTGCTGAAGTTGTCCATAAGCTGAGAAGCTCCTCTGTGTGGGAGTTTGGCCGCCCGTTATTTCCCTTCCTGACATGGGATGCAACATTTTTATCTCAAAATTAGCTTAGGGAGGTGCCAGAGGAACAAGCCCATCCCACCCCAGCTCCAAAAGCTGAGAATTCCCAAGCACTGAACCCATCCTGAGTTGGATTAACCAAGGGGGGAGTCACTGCTGCCACCACAGCAAAACCAAAGCCCAGCTTCTACAGAGACAGTTTTGTTTTGTTTTGTTTTTTTTTTTTTTTCCAAGAGAAAATGCTCCAAGACAGCGGCTCAAGCAGAAAATGTGGAAGTGTGACCTACATAAGGGGGAGAGCTTAGGAGCAGCAGCTGCGGGAAGAGATCCAGCCCAAAGGTTCAAAACAACGAGATTTAACCGACTGAAAACCCCTCACACGGAGGGGTTGGGCAGGTTCACCTTCTCCTGCTGCCAATGCAGCTTCACATTCCAGGGAAACCAGGGGAGGAGCTGCCTTTAGAGGCTCTCCGAGGTGTTTATCTCCATTAAAAAGCCTCTCCCTCTATTAAATCAGCACTTGAGGAGCACTGAGCTGATAAGCAGCCAGAGGGGTTTTGTTTTGATGCACGAGGCTTGGAGCTGACCCAAAATCCTGCAGCACCTCTCCCTGCCTGGTCTGAGCAGGGAAAAGCTCTGACACAGCCAGAGCTCCGTGCAGGAGTGGCCTTTGGTGGGCAGGATTCTGGAGGGCACGGGGCAGCTCCGTGGGGATGAGCCCACCCTGCTCTCCTGCTGGCATTCCAAGGTGTGCTCCTTCCCACGGGGAATGGGTTTCAAAGGCTCTGGGAATCCTGGAATGGTTTGGGTTGGAAGGGACCCTAAAGCTCATCTCGTTCCATATGAGATATTCCAACAGCAAATCCATCCTTCCCTCCTCCCTCCCCCCAGCCAAGCACTGTGAATAATTAACCACAATAACTCATTTAGCCTCGTGTCTTGGGGAGGAGAGGCAGAATTTCCACTTCACTGGCATCCAGCATTCCTGCCCCTCCCTCCCTCCTAGTGCTGGACACCCCCAGAGCCGGAGCCGTGCCCGGGATCACCATTCTGTGCCTCCTGGGAAGCACGTAGGATACCCTGGCAAGATCTCTGGGGAAGCTGCTGCTGTTCCCCTGCCAGAGGAAAGGATCCTCCCCCAAAACATCCCAGGGAGCAGCCCAGCCCTGCGGAGGGGAGGGCAGCACAGTGCCAGTCACTCAGAGGAGCTGCTGTGCTGGGGTCACTTGGGTTTTACTGCTTGTAATATATCAAATATTTACTCCTTTTGGTCACTATTCCAACCCCATGGATCAGCTCCAACCCCATCCACCACCCCTTGATTTGGATTTCCTTTCATCCCACTGCACCTCCCCAGCAAGCTCTGCACGGGCTGCTGGAGAAATAGGAAGCACTGAGAGCTGTTAGGGAATATTTACCTAAAGGAAGTGAACTCAAATCCTTTTCTGTACCCAAAACCCCCCTGGAACCATCACCAGACCAATAAGGAAGCAAATAGCATCCAGCAACTTAATTTAAACCCACAATTGATGAAACGCTCAGCAGCTGAAAAACCCCAAGCTCAAAATTCCTGACCAAGTCTTTTTTTGAGTATTTCAACCATTGACAGAAAAGGAGGTAAAATATATCAGGGAAAAGGTTATTAAAGTTGCTCATCTAGCTGTGGTGGGAAGTGTATCCCACCCTCCTCATTCCATTTCTGCCTTAGGTCAGAAATTATTTACCAGGTTAGAAAATCCCACCTGAAGGAAGAGATAATAATGACAGCTTTTAATTCCCAGCTCTCTCTTCCTCCAAGAATTTCCAGAAGCTTCTCGTGTTCCACACCATGGATAACACCAGAACCAGGAGTTCTCATGCCACTGATCACCAGCCCAGAGGTTGAAGAGAAATCAATGAAGGGTGAAAAGTGGTACTGAGGGAAGAAGCTGGGAATTTTATTTCCTATTACAACGACAAGGTGCAGCTTTTCACAGTGAAATTGGAACCCAGCTTTGTTTTCTTCTTTTAAAAGTTTTCATTCCAAAGGGGAGGAGCTCAGGGAAAATTAATTCTATGGTCCAGCAGAGGCAGACAAGGCCATGTCAAGGAGAAGGGGGTGACCCTTGGCTGGAGATGTTCTCCAGGTGAGTCCAGCACAGCCCTCCACTGGAGATGTTCTCCATCACCACGTCCAGACTGATATCTGAGCTAAAACATTTCTGGGAAAAGCTTCACTTTTAGGTAAGAGCTTGACTTTCCTGCTTTTGCTTCTGAGCCCAGACATGCCGTGAGCAGGAATTTATCCTCCTCTCTTCCCTCTCCAAATGCCACCTCAGATCCTTTCCTCCCTTTGCATCCCACCATCCCTTCAGCTCTCATCAATCACGTTCTGTTCATGGTCTGCTGAGCCCTCGGTGGCACTTTCAGCTGCTATTGAGGTCAGACCCTGTCTGAAACCAGCAGTGAGCACCCAGGTGAGGTCTGGAGTGAAACCTGGCCAGCTGAGCAGGAATTCCCAACCCAGCTGCTCCATGGTGATTCTGGATCACTCTCAGGGGTTTGGGGGCTTCTTCTCCCCATCCCAGGCTGGATGGGGCTTGGAGCAACCTGGGACACTGAAGGTGTCAGGGGTGGCACTGGGTGATTTTCTAGGTCCAACCCAAACCATTCCAGGACTCCATGATCTCCTCACACTTGCCAAATTTTGGGATCTCCACCGAGGCTGCAGGAGACTCGGGGGCAGATCCACTGAGGGAACTCACAGGTGTGAGGCCAACAAGCTGGAAGTTCACCAGTTTGCTATTTCCTCTCCTTTGCTCTCATGTTAGAATAACTCTACTGTGCAGCCAAAGAGCTTTGGCACCCGTGGGCTTCCCAGGCATCCCTAACAAACTTCCTCTGAGGAACTCAAAGAAATGAGCCTCCTCTGCTTTCTAGGCAAGATCAGCTGGGCTGTGGCTGGAGACACAGAGGGGTTTGCTCCAAACTTTGAGCTGGCCTCAAGTTCTTCCCTTTACAAAAGCACTAAACTGTCAGAGGAGGTGAGGGCAGCTCCTGGTCCTGGGGTGTATGGAATGAGACAGCTCCAGATGCTGCCACAGGAGCCAGGAGTGCTGAGCCTCAGCCAGGGCTCTGCTGCCCTCAGCCAGGGGAGGTGATGGGGAAAAGCCAATCTATCGACCAGCTTTGATCAAAGCTGAAAGAGAGATGTTCTGACTAATTAACAGAGCCTGTTCCCTGCTCCTGCTCTGCTGGGAATGCAGAGCCTGGATGGCTACGAGGGGCTGGAGTAGCACAGGGCTGTGTGAGCCATGCATGGGAGCACAGCAGCAGCAGCAGCCAGGAGCTATCAGACCCCCAGGGAATAAATACAATAATGCTTTCCTCTTGTCCCACTCCCAGTCTGCACAGCAGCATGGAAAGGAGAGCTGTGTGTGGATGTGCCAGGATTCCCTCCTTTCCTCTGCTCTCATTTGCCAGTTTTGCCTTTCCAGGTAATTCCTTCACGGCCACGTGAGCAGCCCTGAGCTGTCCACACCCCTCAACAGAGTTTAGCACTCCCAATCCAATTCCAGCAAAAACAAACCAGCTCCCAAATAGTCCCAGGGATTTCTGTCTCCCTGAGCCTTAAAAACAGAATGAGCCTGAGCATCACCAGACAACTCTTCCCTTCTGCACCTGCTGAGGGTGATTACTCTGCACATCCAGTTGGATTAGATACTTCCCACTTGCCTGGTCACCTGCAAATCCTCCTGTTTTCCTGTGCCCTTCTGCTCCTTCCCAAACCAAACACTTTTTGTCTCCAGTGGAAAACTCAAGTTCCTGCAGCTTCTTGTTGCCATGTTTTATTTGGCTTATAACACCCAAACTTTCCAGCTTCTTCAGCAGCTGCCTATGAAAAATCTTCCCAATATTTTTGGCTAATAACTGATCAGTCTTCTGCTGGAGCAGGTTTTGGTCAAGTTCCTCCTTGGCCGTATCAAGTCCCACAGCCAGATTCCCTCCCACATGCCAGGCACCATTACTTGATTTTAAATTACCATTCCAACAACCTTTAGCAAATAAAAGCTGCAATTCCCATCATCACCTGATCAGCCCACCCTCTGGAATCAGGAGGATTCCCACCCTTGCAGATACCCAACCCTCAGCAGGAAAAGTCCCCTGCCGGCAGGAGAGGCTGGACTGGAGACTTCCAGGTGACTCCTCTGACCAGCTGGGCCCTGTGACCCCCCCCCCCCGCCATCAAACACACCCAGGAAGGACACAAGAAACTCTCTCAGTCAGGTCTCCTGCCAAAGGAAGTTCCTTAAGGAGCTTCCAGCCCCTGCTGCTTGTCCCAGTCCTTTCTCTTAATTTCTGTACATGGTTTGGTTTGTGAACTACAGGATTTTAGAAGTGTTTGTTTTTGAAGGAGCATCCATTCAGCTCACCAAGTATAAAACAAGTCCAAGGAAATACAACCAACCTGAAAACATCTGGAAGTGCTTGGGGCAGCTTCATATTTCACTTTAGAGCTTGACTGTCCCAGGCAGGAGACTCCCAGCCCTGAGGGACAATCTCCTCCGGGGCTGATGAGCCTCCCAGGGAAAATGTGTTTTCCTGTGGCTGGAAGGAATTTCTCCTGTTGCTGCCCACTGCCTCCCACCCTGGCACTGCTGGAGGGAGCCTGGCCCTCCCTCACTCCTGACTTTTGGGCTTCCCACCCTCCATAAGACACCTCCTCCCCTCATATCTTGAACAAGGGTGAAAACTCCATAATGAAGCTGCAGAACAAGCAAAGCTCATCTATCCAGACTCTGTCTGTCAGTGGCACTATTATAAACCAGGAACCCAGACCACCCAGGGCCCCTTGGGCAGCCTCCCCTGGCAGCTCCTCAGGGATTCAGGGCAGGAACTCCCTGCTCCTGGCTCTTACCTGGCTGAGGTGGGTGAGGAGGTGGCATCTGGTGGTGCATCATGGGGTAGGGTGGGGGCTGCTGGTGGGGCAGCAGCCCTGGGTGTGCTGGTGCCCCCAGGGGGTTCATGCCAGGCCCGCTGGGGTGCTGGTGGGGCTGCTGGGGGTTCTGGCTGTGCTGCTGTTCCATTTGCTGGCGAGCCCTTAACTCGGCGTATTTGAGCTGCTCCATGTGGAAGTTCTGCCTCTCCGTCAGCAGCTGCTGCCTCTGCTGCTCCAGCTGTGCCAAAACAGGACAAAAGGCACAGGTGAGGTAGGAATGATGCATTTCCAACACTTTCCTAGCAATCAGTGGGCTGGGCTGGAAGAAGCCTGTCATGCCAACCCCACCAAACCCAAATCGAACTGCTGCCCTGTGGATGTTTGCAGCAGGAAAAAAGGGAAAACCTCTGGGAAAGGCTCCGGAGCTTCCTTTAGCTGGAACACTTGAACTCACCTGGTTCTGTCCTAAAACCTCTCAGCAACACAACTCACTGAGCTCTGCACTGAGAACTCAGCCCTAACACAGCTCTGGAAGAAACTGGGGGGGTTTTCTCTCCATCTTCTGCATGTTGGAATGAGGGAGAACAGGAATCTCAGGGGATTTTCTAGGTAAGCCTGAAGCAGAACGTGTGTGCAGCTGCAGGAGCTCAGGGATCACAGGCAGCATCCTTGCCCAGCCTTTGAATGCAGGAATTGGATGGCACAGCAGTGATTTACACTGTCAAGAGCTTTATGTAAAAACCCTCATGTCGCTGAGGCCAGTTAACATCAAATCAGCTACTTTGATTAATTATGAAGTCATGTAAAGAGTGAGACCTGAGGACCCTGGGCTAAGAGAAGGTGCCCCTGCTCTGGGTGGAACTGGATAATCCAGAAGATCCTTCCAATCCAAACCAGCCTGAGATTCTATGAAAAGACAAAAAAGCTACAGAAAGCATTTCCTGCCATCGGGCATCTGTATGATGGAGCAGTGCTCTGCTGAAGGCAGTGATATTTGACTGATTTAAGGAATATTGACACATTCCCACGTTATTACTCGTGGACAGTCAGACCTGGAGGGGGGTTGCGTGACTCGTTTACAAATATTTAACGAGTGTTTTAAGGTGGACTCCACAACTCAGCTGAAAAGCAGGTTGCCAAGGAGACTCTCACCTAGCACGAGTTCTCCAAAAATCCCCAAGCTCCCTCAGTAGTCGGTGCTGGCAGCCTGGCTGCTGACAAGGCAGGGCTGGCGAGCAGGGAGGCAGTTCCACAGAGCAGGCATTGAGCAGCCCCAGCTGGGCTGAATTCATGAATTAAACATGATCCTGGCCGGGTGGAGTGGCTGCTGCAGGGCCCACAATGGCATCATTCACGCTGCCCTGGCTCTTTTCTCCTGGGACACTCTGAGACGCTGAGGGAAGCGCCCCATAAATCCACCCCACCGGGGGAAATGGGGCGTGTGGGGAAACATTCCCGAGGTGGCAGACAGCTGGGAGAAGAATTCCTGCAAATGACCCCAAACAAAGGCTCAGGCAACACTTTTTTATTCCTTTGTGACCCTTTTGTGGCCCTGCTTTGCTCTCTTCGTGGCACCCCATCCTGTTAGAGTTTAAAAGAGTCTTTATGAGGACACCCAAACAGCAGCCAGTGCCTGAGAATTCACCCTGGAGAAGGAAAACCAGGGAAAATTTCCCTTCTACACAATCCCTGTGCTTGGGATGAGGACGGACAGTTGGACAGAAGGAAAAAAGGCACAGAAATATAAATTATAACATGAGCTGGTGCTAAAGCTATGCCAAGTTTAAGCTTGGGCTCTAGTACAGAGCCCTGAGCTCTGGTTCTGTAGCAGGCTCTGTCCCCACCTCACACACAACCCCCAGGTTGACATTAAACCAACTTTTTCCACTAACACCTTTTCCAATGGGAAGTCCCATCAGTAACCTGGAGCTGCTCTCCAATCTCAGTCATGCCTGCAGCTGGAATGAGGCAGGAGCAAAACTGAAAAGCTTCATCAAGGCCAGCTCCTGTCACCTGCCACAGAAGCCCAGAGAGGTTCTGTGCCCCTGCCAGGGCAGGGTCACCTGCAGCAGGTGACACAGGGATGTGTCCAGGGGGGTTGGGATGTCTCCTGAGGGACATTCCAGGAAAGAATTCCAGTTCTCCGTGGAAAGATGCTCTTCCTGCTGCTGAGCTGCAACTCGCTGTGCTTTGCTTTGTGCACCACTGAGCAGAGCCTGGCACCATCCTCTGATGTCCCTGGGGGAGATTTGTGTGGATTGCTGGATCCCCTCTGAGCCTCCCCTTCTCCAACTCCTGCAGTCTGTGCTCATCAGAGATGTTCCAGAGCCCTGAACATCTCTGTGGCCTCTGCTGGACCCTCTCCTGCAGAGTCTCCCCACAAAAGCCCACTCAGGGAATCAGCTGGAATTCAGGGAGGTTGTTCTGGGTGTCACACCTGCCAATGCCCCAACATCCAACATGTGTTTCTGTGCTGTTGTAAAAGTGCTGCAGCAGGAAGGGAAATATAAGCATTTAATGTTCACTCTTACAACAAATCAGTGTGCTACAGCTTCATCTCCAGCGCAGCACTTCCTCTCAGAAGGAATTCCTCCATGGAAAAGGTGCTCAGGACTTGGCAGGAGCTGCCCAGGGAGGGTTGGAATGCCCATCTCTGGAGGTGGCACACGGTGCTCTGGGCTGGGGACAAGGTGGGGATTGGGCACAGCTGGGATTCCGTGGTCTGGCAGGGCTTTCCCAGCCTCAGGGATTCAGGGATTCCTCCCTGAAGAGAACCAGCCAAGCTTCAGGGGCCATTAGAAATTCTGGGTCAGCAAAGCTGCCCCAACAGGCCCCTGGTTTTCCACACTCAGCACTGGCATTGCTCAGACACAAATAAATTGTTTTGCCTGAAATGTAACACCCTCCAGTCTGCAGCACTGATTCCTGTCAACACTCACAATCCCTGCTCCTTCCCTGCAAGGAAAAGCCAGGGCAGCAACAACGACAGGCACAGTGTGCAATGGCAGCAAGGAGGTTTTTCTGCTTTAATTATTCCACTAAATATCCACAATGACAGGTGAAAAGACCGAATTTAACCACCAGGAAGCCAAGGGGAAAATCTGTATGCACATTTTTAAAAAGGGAAATGTCATATGTCTCAAAAGGGAGAAAAAACCCCTCCCTGTCACTAATGGAATATATCCCCCAAAGAAAAAATCTGCAGGGAACCTTTCCAAAAGAGTTGGGTCCATTTCCTGAGCTGCCAATCAAACACAGACTCAAACAGTGGAGGATGTGGAGCAATCCAGAAATTCCTGCTGACATCCTGCTCCAGGAGAAGTCCACATCTTGTCAGACTCCATCAGTGTGATTAGGGGGAACTTTGGATTGGGAAAGAGGCTCTCCATGGAGAGGGTGGCCAGGCACCCCAGGGATGTGGCCACAGCAGCAGGTCTGGCAGAGCTCAGGGAATGCCTGCATGATGCCCTTGCTCCCATGGTTTAATTTTAGGTGCTGTGGGGAGCTGGAGTTGGACCTGATGCCCTTTCCAGCCTGAGACAGGATTCCATTAATGCCAGCTGGGGGTGTAATTCCATTCGATTCACACAGAAGGGCAAATGCAGAAATCCCTGGAATTATGAATCAACGCAATCCGGGTTGAATCTTCAACCCATTCATAGTAATTGTCTACTCACAAAAATGAGGCAGCTACAGAACAGAAAAAAGAAATTAAAAACTGGCCATTCTGATCAAAATGAGATTTTGAGTCATCTTTCAAGCAGGTGGAGAAGAAGCACTTCTCCAAAGCCTCGGGCAGTACACATGACAACTCCTTGTAACTCCTGAGTAATCCAAGCCCAGACAGCTCCTCTCCATGTCCTGACCTCCCTCCTCCCTTCTCCTCTCCTGAAGCTGCTGCTGCCTTCCCAGCTCAGGCAAACCCATCACACTCAGCACAAAGTGAGGCTGTCACTCCTCAGCATTCCCCTTTCTCCTCCACAGTCCACTCCAGGGCTTTCCCAAGAGCTGCTCAGAGTGCCCCAAAAACCTGAACTACCTCCTCGGAACTCACCCTTCACTGGGGTCAAGGGGAAAGGCAGACAGGGTATGTTCTCTTCCCTAGGGAAGGAAGGGTTCCACCCATTCCAGGCTTTCCAGGGTCAGATACAATCCATATGAAAAGGCCACAGAAAGGCTCAATTCCACTTGGAGAAAAATGAGGAAGCAAAGTCAGGATATCCCCAGTGTGCTGCTTATGGAATAGAGAAAACACTGGATGGAGAGGAAAGGGCTCAAATGCCACTGTGGGAAGGAATGATGGATTCCAGCTGAAGGAGGAGGACACAAAGGAGAGGAGAGGAGTTGCTGGCTTCCCAGCTGTTGGCACACAGATCTTTGCAGTGAGAGATTTAATCCCTAATTCCCACTTACTGCCTCTTTCTCTCGGTCCATGATGGTTTCCAGCTCCTCAAAGTGGCGAAGTTTTATCTCCAGCTTCTTCATCTGAGTCTCCACCAGAAGAGCCACCAGGGACTTGATCTTCCTCTCCTCCACAGCTGCCAGGTGCTGGGGATGAAACACAGGGGTTATTCTGTGACATTGGGCACAATAAGGGGCTTGGGGGGAGGGAATCAGCCAGTTTCAGCCATCCTGTTCTACTTCTGGACAGAAAAGAGGGAATTAGAATATAAAAACCTGATGCTGGGAACCAGAGGCCCTTGGAGGATTATTAAGGTTTTAATCAAATAAATTGGTGTGAAGACTTCATATAGAGGTGTGGAGGATGCTCAGAGCTCTGCCTCAGAGCCTTCCCAGCACTGGGCACAGGGAGCACTTCCAGAGGGAATGCAAATGAGGGAGAAGAGTCAGTTCAGTGGAGTCAGCTGAGGGTCACCCAAAAAGCTCCCAGCAGGACACACACAGGAGGCAGTGACCCAGAATGATCCCAAACCAGGGAGATGGCACTGCCACGTCTTCACCATTAAAACAGATTTTTCTCAAGCAGAAGGCAAATTGATTCTTTCTAAGGATTAACTTCATCCCGTTTATACAGACACATAAATAACACCAGAGAGCTGTGTGTATATATTTGATACATGAGACAGCCGTGGAAGTGTTTCACACCCTCAGAGTGTGACAAGTGTGGTCGTGATGCCTTTCCTCATTTTTGTTAAAAACCTGCTGCTCAGAATGAGAATGCACCCGTGGTGACCTGCCTGGGGGGGCTCTGCATTCCCAGGCACAGATGTGCCCCAGATGTGCCCATGGTGCCCAAGCCTTCCTGACACATCTGAGGGGAAGAAGGAAAGAAGGAAAAGCTGGAGCTGATCCAGCTCCAGCTGCAAAGAGACCCCCCTGCTGAGGGAGCTGGGCCCCAAACTGGCTCAGACCTGAGCTAGAGGAAAAGCAGCATTAAAAACCTCCCTGGAACTCCGGATATAATCAGAATTTCTCAAATCCATGTGATACTGTTCCATTTGACAGCGTTCACCTCCCTGACCCACCAGCAGTGAAGGAGGGCTCAGTAAATGTGGGTAAATGCACTCCTGACTCTCTAAAGTGAATTTCAAATCAGGTCTGAGAGAACCAGAGTGACCCCAAGCTCATCCAACACCACAGCCCTGTGAAATTCCAGCAGCTGTTCCAAAACTGACTGAAGTGCTGCACACAAAATAATGAAACAAAGCTGACAGAACAGGAAATTTCATGTCAAATAACACTGTTTAGTAAAATAAACTTGTCTGTGTGAAAATTCAAAGTGAGGGAATCACCTGGTGATACAGAGTCTTCTACCAAACACTTCACTCTGTTTCACATCTGCAATTTTAATAACGAAATGAGATGAACATCTAATCAAAGCACATGATTAGGTAAAGCACAGGTCTCAAAATACACCTTGGAAAGGAAATGATCCCTGAAGATTTTCCTAGAGTGACTCAAAGAGGCTGTTCCTCAGCCAGGGCAAAGGACAAATCCCTACAGCTGCAGCTGAGGAAAATCAGGAACACAAATTCAGTGGTAATTTAAAACGCCTGATAAACCCAGCACTGCAGCAGCTTTGAGTTATAAATGAGCAAGTGACCCTAAAGGGTTTTTCCAACCTAAATGATTCTATAAAAAAAGAATTGTGGAATGCATGAATGGGTTGGGTCGGGAGGGACCTTAAAGCCCATCCCATTCCACCCCCTGTGGTGGGCAGGGTCACCTCCCACCATCCCAGGCTGCTCCCAGCCCTGTCCAGCCTGGCTTTGGGCACTGCCAGGGATCCAGGGACATCCCCAGCTGCTCTGGGCACCTGTGCCAGGACCTGCCCACCCTCCCAGAGAACAATTCCTGCCCAATATCCTGTCTAACCTAGCAGTGGAAAACATTCCCTCTATCCTGTCCCTCCAGCCCATATCCCAAATCCCTCTCCAGCTCTCCTGGGGCCCTGTGGCATCACTGGGATCAGCAGCTTCTAGGAATGATCTCTTCAGTCCCAGCCACCTCTGAACTGGAATTCAGAGAGGTCAGGAGATCTGTGTGTGGCAGGAAGTCAAACTGGGACCAGAACAGCTGTTCTGGGAAGGGGAAGGGATGGATCAAGGGCAGAAGTTCTGCAGCTCAGTCCCAGCTGGAGCAGAGCAGGAACAGCACAGGCCAGGATCCATCAGGGAATCTTTTGCACAGAAAGGAAAAACCAGCTCTCATTGGGAGTTCATTGAGAGGAAAATGAGCAGAAGGTACTTAAATTCTAATGTTGTTTGTTCAGAAACCAGAACCTGTAAAAACATTTAAATTGTTGGTCTTTGTGAAATACAGAGTCTCACCCTGAACATTCCCATTCACCATTTCTCAAACAGCACAACTCAACTTCTGGAAGCCACTGATCCCAAAAGGAAAAGAAAACAAGAAAACAAAAAAACCCCGAACAAATCAAACAAATCTCCCATTTCAATCACTTGTCTTTAAGCCCTGTTTTCATTCAGAATCCAACTGCAATATTCCTCTGATAGAAAAGCCTAAGGAAAACAGCTTTTCACATGACCAGGCCTACTAGAGTTTATGATGAAGAGTTTAATTACTCCCTCAGACAAGACACAGACCACCCAAAGCTCTAATATTGTCTGACTTTTTAAGTGAGTGGGAAGAGAAATCCCTGTTGAACCTGAATTCTCCTCTGAAGTGTCAACCTCCTAATTACAATACATTATTCCCTGTAATGGAAAGCTGAAGATCTTCCAGAATATTATTATTGCCATAATGAAAAGTGCCACCAGCCAGGCCCCTGCTCCCTCTAACTCGTTATCTCCAGAGC
Organism: Certhia americana; assembly: GCA_018697195.1. Taxonomy (NCBI): domain Eukaryota; kingdom Metazoa; phylum Chordata; class Aves; order Passeriformes; family Certhiidae; genus Certhia; species Certhia americana. The sequence continues at coordinate 16,259 of JAGMWU010000088.1, read as the reverse complement.
AAGGGGAGCTGCAGCTCATCTTCACGAGGAGCAAGTGGCCTTCCATAAAACACAGATTAAATCTCATGTCTCCTCATACAGACACAGGGTTTTCCAGCTTGGCTGAGGATATCTGGGAGTCTGATGAACTGAGAGTCACCCTCAGGTTCAAATTGATGCACAAGGGAGTCACTCTGGATTCTGCACTTCACCAAAATACTGAACCTCAGCTTTGCCTGCCATCTAGGATTTCAATGGACAAGGAGTTAGTTATCTGTCATGGGGGATTTTACAGCCTGGTTTGAAAGGTAAAAACTAAAATATCCTCCATTTCCTGGGTTCAAATGGATGGACTGCACAGGACTCTCACTCTCACATCCCTCACTTTGGGGGATGCAGCTGAGGGAAAAGTCTAAAGTTAAAGAGTCAAAGCTCAGAGTGGAAAAGTTAACACACAACACCTCATTCTATTCATGGAAATCCATCAGGAACAAACACCACCCATGCATTGCTCTTGGTTTCTATAAAGCAGGTGGATGTGGAATGGAATGTGGCACTGAATTCAAGAGCAAATAAAAACCCCAAATTATAACTTGAATCCAGAGAAACAGAGAAAAAGAAAAAACAGATTTGAAAAAGATACTCTAAAAGCAATGAAAGCAATTTGGTTTCTGCAAGAAGGAAAGGCAAGACAACGTGCAATTAGTAATTACAGGGTAAAGAAAAGCTGATTCAACACAGCTCATTAGAGACCACACACAAACAGGAGTTTAAGGGGAGACACCAACAGAACTCCGAACAAAACACAAAATCATTAAGGTGACTGTGAAAGCTGCAGTGCCAGGGCTGAACATCCTTCTGTGTCTGCTCCACACAGAGCCCAGGGGTTTGTGTGGAGCCCTGGGGCAGCAGAAGAGACCATTGAAGGGTTTGTGTCCCTCAGCACCACAGCCAGACCCCTGAGCAGACAAAAGCCTTGCCAAGAAGTCACACACATTTCAGAGCTGTTTAATTTAAAACTGTTCATTATCCCACTCAGGGGCTCAGGCAGGAGCAATCAGGGCAGCACTTGTGCTCCTGTGAGGTGTCAGGGGTCAGAGGGTGAGCTGCACAGCTCTGGGGCCAAGGAGCACTCCAGGCACAGCTCTGCTGTCCCTGGAAGCCAAGCCAAGGATCCCTCTGAGATCCTGTAGGGGTGATCCCATGAGATACAGCACAGTAGGGAAGGGAAGAAACTGTAACAGAATATATGTCAGCCCTGGGGAAACAACTCAATCAGATCAATAAACATTTACTGGGAACTCAGTGTAGGGGATTGGATGGGCCAGTACATAATGTACAGCCTGGAGATTCTGGCTGTGGAAAGCCTCTTGCAGAAAAGACTTTGAAACCACAGTGGGAAGGACCATTCCATGTCACCATGGAGAGTCAAGCAGGGACAACCTGGCAAGCTGTGGCTTTTGCAGTCATAATCAAGATTAGAACAGATGCTAGTGGAGGACCACCTATACACGGACCACCTACACACTGACCCCCTGTACATAAGGTGATTGCTGTTCATCTTTGTTGAGGACAAGTTGATGTCCCAGGCTGTTGGGACAGCACCAACCTTGGCTTTGGTGGCAGCAGAGGCCAAGGCAGCAGCTGCAGCTGTGGCCACGTTTCCTTCTGAGATCTCGTGTTCCACTTTCTTCTTGCCAGCCTCGGCCTCTTTGTCCTTGCTGCCATCAACATTCTCCTTGTTCTCCTCTGCTTCCTTCTCTTCTGCAAGACATTCCCAGCCCAGCCAGGATGGGAGGGCACCACGGTCATTAGTCAGGCACTAATTAACTCATCCTGAGCTTCAGCATTGCTCCCCATCCAAATCTGACAGGGGAACCCCAGTTTGAGAGGATCTGAGCCAACAAATGGGACAACTTTAAATGCTTTTCATTCCCATCCTCTCAATTCAGCACCTGCCATCGGCTCCCCCTCATTTCCAAATCAACTCCATCAAATCCAAATGTTCCTTATTCACACAGTGTTAAAAACCTGAATCTAAATTGCAGGAAAAACCTAATATATCCATTCCCAACCCTGGAAGTGGCCAAGGCCAGCTTGGACAGGGCTTGGAGCAACCTGGGACAGTAGAAGGTGTCCACTGGATGATCCTCACAGTCCCTTCCAACTCAAACCATTCCATCATTTTATGAGGTACGGGAGAAATGTCAGAAAGAATTATGGTTTTATGTAGATGTTGTTACTCCTCTGCCTGTCAAAATCCAGGCCTGGCATCACTTCCCAGGGAAACTGAGCTGAAACATTAACTTCCAAAAGGAGAAGTGAGCAGAGAATCCCAGAATGGTTTGGGGTGGAAGGGACCTCAAAGCCCATGCATGGACATCTCCCACTATCCCAGGTTGTTCCCAGCCCTGTCCAGCCTTAAACACCTCCAGCAGTTCCATTTCTTTGCATCCAAAAGGCTCAAATGCTGTGGAAAATGGGAAACCCCCCCCCATTTCCATGACTTTGGTGCTGCAATTCCTTCCCCCACACCCAGGGCTGGGAAGCTCAGGGAGGTTTTTGGTGCCTGAGCTCTGCAGGGAGGTTCAAGTGGAATCTGCTCTGCTGAACATGCAGCAGCCTGAGGTGCCAGAGGAACATTCCCAGCTGGGTTTGGGACCTGTCCCAAGCACTCTGGAGCAGCTGTCACCTGTTTTGGGCTCTGCAGCCCCTTCGCTGTCTGGCTCCTTCTCTGTGTTCCGCTCGTTTTCCCCTTCTGGGACCTTCTCTCCTTCCTCAGTTTCACTCTCAGCTTTGCTCTCCACCTGAAGGGGATGGCATTAGTTGGACAGGGACAGAGAGAGAAGATATTCACTGTTATCTTTGTTCACTGCCTTCAAATGAATTCATTGCCACAATGGAAGAGATTGCATTTTAAAGGGTGGCTGCTGCTTGAGCCAAATTTGACAAACAAACCCATAATGTGAATAAAACTGGAACAAGCCCAGTGAGCCAGGCCAAGCTGGGTTCCTCTGTGGCTACAAAAACTCCTGAACTAATATCACAGAATCATGGAATGTCTGGGAACATGCAGATTTCCAAGCCCTGAGTTAGTCTTCCCCATTTATTTCTTCCCAAATGCCCCTGTTTATCAGGAAGGCAGAAAAACTACCTGAAAACAGAGTGGGAAATAACCCTAAGGCTGCACTGATCAGCCCCAGATCAGTCTGAACTCCTCATCTGGTGAAGGAAGCAACAAGAAATATCTCCTGTGGCTGCAGACTCCAGGAAAAAAACACCTCCATTTATTGATCAGGAAGGTAGTGAGAATTAAACAATAAAAAAAATAGTAATTTAAAAATTAAATCCACATATACAATCAAAATATTTATTTTATTAAAATACATATTAAACAAGATTATATTAATACATCAACAAAGAAAATAGCAATAATTTAAATATCAGAATAATTTAGTAGGAATTAAATTCCAGGATCCCAGTTTAATCCCAGTTCAGGTCTGAAACACTCCCTGCTGTGTCTCTGGACACAGGTTATGAGAAAGCCACAAATGTGTTCCTGTCCTTATCAACAGGTTGAATTAATGATAATTAGTGTCTAAACAGCTGATCTTTGTGGGCAGGGAGATCACCCCCAGCATCAGGAGGACACAAACACATCCATGTCCAAGAGCCAGCCCAGATCTCCTGTGGGGAGGTTTCTCTTTGAGCATTTCAGACTCCAGCACTGAGAAGCAGCTCCGTGGAGGCTGGACACTGTCCCCATGGGGACACAAACTGTCACAGCTGTCACCTGTCCCACAGACACCCTAAACCTCGTGAGTTCAGGATTTCAGTGCCACAAGCCTCCTGCCAACAGACCCAAACTCACCTTCTCTGCTGGCTGCCCCTCTGTCTCCGTGTCCATCTTCTCTTCCTCAGCTCCATCTGACAAACACAAAGAGGGAAGGGTTCAGAGTTGCCCCCACAGCCACTCCCCACACTCACTCTCTAGTCTGGGCTTAACTAAAATCCAGCAGTGGTTTCAAGAAAGGGCCAGCACTGAACTGCTCCAAGCTCCAAGCCCTGGCCTGGGGCACTTCCATCTCCCTCCAGCCCTAAACCACACCAGACAAGGCCCAACTAAAGTGAGACCAACAGGACAGAAGAAGAAATAATAAAGACAATGATTAAGGAGTCACTGTTCCAGGTGCTGGATGGGTGCACCTTGCAGCTGAGAGTGCATCCCTGTGCTCTAGACACAGCCCTTGGTAATTCATTTATTGCTTTATAAAACACTGATTTAAAATGTTCCTCTAATAGCAGCTGGGCCTGGAGATCAGGGGGTAACAACCAGCCATGGAAACACCATGGAGGTGCCTGGATAATGTCCTGGAATCTCTGATATTTTGTGGGATCGTTTAGAAGTTCCAAGAAATCTCAATTTATCCCCAGCTCTGCAAGGAGGGACAGAAAGAAGCACAACCTCGTGGTCCTGGCCCAAGGATTTCACAATTTAATGTGGAGAGGCATTAAAGGAGCTTATTTAGATCCTGGACTGGGGTGATGCAGAACTGCTGCTGACAAGCCCTGATCCATCTCTAAGCTTCTGAAGACATCAGCTGGTGTTGGGGGTTCATTTTCAGTAATCCTCATTTTCCTGCTAATTCCTGTGTGCCACACTGAGGAAAAACAAGGCATGAAGTGCTCTCCTTGAACAGCAACAGTTCTGTAGAGAAATCTTTATTACACAAGTCCCTTCCATATATAAGAAAAACCAACTAAAATGTTTGACTGAAGGCTAATAGTTTTCTTCTTGGCCTATTTTAAGATGATAAACCCACTTATCTGAACTATCTGCCACCATAATTCAATTTAGGGAGACTGGGGACGTTCTTCCTCACAGGTTTTATCTCAGAGTTAGGATTTAGTGACCCAATAATGTCACAGGGAAAATCTCGATTAGATTTTGTCAGACAGCTCTTTCAAGCCTAGAAGCAGAGTTCCAAACTGAGCTTGGAAGTGTCATTCCTCCCCAGAAAGGGAAGGATTTACAAAGAAAGCTGGATTCAATCCTTTTAGAAAAAAAAACAAGGGAGACAAAGTGCAGAACACTCCGAGTGTGCCCAGGTTGGTGGAGCTCAGATCAAAAAATACTTCACAGAAATATCTAAATTTACATTCTTGGGTGGGAAGGATCATCAAGAGCATCCCATTCCCACCTCTGCCATGGGCAGGGTCACCTCCCACTATCCCAGGGTGCTCCCAGCCCCAATGTCCAACCTGGTTTTGGACACTGCCAGGGATCCAGGGGCAGCAAAGCACTGCAGGGAGTCCATGGGAGCTGCTGAGGAGAAATCCACAGGATCCCAGGATTACTGGGGCTGGAAAAGCCCTCCCAGTCCATCGAGTGCACCCTGTGCCTGATCCCCACCTTGTCCCCAGCTCAGAGCACTGAGTGCCACCTCCAGGAACTCCTTGTACACCTCCAGGGATGGGCATTTCCCTGGGCAGCCCCTGCCAAGGCCTGAGCACCCTTTCCATGGGGAAATTCCTGCTGCTGGCCATCCTGAGCTTGTCCCCTCTCCTCCTGTCCCTGGGAGCAGAGCCTGACCCCACCTGGCTGTCCCCCTCCTGCCAGGTAGGAGCTCCAAACAAACAGGACATCCCAGAAAGACAAACTGCTTCCCATCCACTCTTTAGAGAGGATTTTCTCAAGGAAAAGCCTACAGAGCATCTCCAAGTGCTCTCAGATCCTCCCTTGTGTCAGGACACATTGATGGACACCAGCCAAACCCAAGTGCTCCTTGCCATTCCCAGTGACACCCTTTTTGGAAGGAAGGGACGTGTGACACCAAGATTATTGCAAACACCCTGATTTAACCTCGCTTCTCTGGTTCTGGCTGCAGCAATAAATGTTAGATTAAAATTAGGCTGACAACTTCAGACAGGTTGTAGTCAATGGGTTTTGAAAAGTGTTTTCCTGCATCAGCTGCAGAGCCCTGACACGTAGTGACAGCATGGTGGCTGCAGCTCCCAGGGCCACCAGGTCCCATGGGTGGGACAACACACAGGCAAGGGCCAACAGATTCAATTATCCACTGTTAGTTTGGGGGGGAAATGAGTTTGTCTGGGTGGGAGCAGGATTTTGGTTCTACATCACAGGCTGCTCAAAGGATCCCAGAGTCATTAAGGTTGGAAAAGCCCTCCCAGATCATGGAGTTCACCCTGTGCCTGATCCCCACCTTGACCCCAGCCCAGAGCACTGAGGGACACCTCCAGGCCTTCCTGGGACACCTCTGGACTCCACCACCTCCCTGGGTAACCCCTGCTAATATTTAAAACCCTTCCCATGAAGAATTCCTCAGGAAGTACCTCAAAACAATAGAGTCTGGTAAAACTTAATTCCTAATTCCAAAATGAAAGGATGACACAAAGCCCCAAACAGGCCTGACCTTCTGCACAGCCACGACAGAATTGCCTCTGGCAATTCCACAACATAGGCACAAACACAACTGTACTGATTTTCCTGTGTGATCTAATGAGCTTAATGAAAATGCATCCCAGAGGAATCAATCAGTTGGAGATCCGTGTCCCTGGGACAAAGGGGGAAGTCTTGACTTTCAGGAGAGAGTCCCTGAAATCCTTTTCTCCTGCACCAAAGATGCTCTTGAACTCTCTTCAGCAGGTTTGGTGTTGTACCTTGCAGGATGTGAGAATCAAGGATCACAGAATCCCAGAACCATCAAAGCTGGAATGCACCCCTGAGACCATGGAGTGCACCCTGTGCCTCAACCCCACCTTGTCCCCAGAGCCCTGAGTGACACAGCCAGGCCTTCCTGGGACACCTCTGGGGTTGGGCACTCCAAACCTCCCTGGGCTGTCCCTTCCAAAATTTAACAACCTTTCCATGGGGAAATTCCTCCTGATGTCCAACCTGAGCCTGTCCTGGCACATCCTGATGCCTCTTGTCCTGTCCCTTGTTCCCTGAATGAGAGGACATTTCCTAGGTCAGGAAGAGGCAGATGGTGGTGAGCCACCCCAGGACATCTCTCAAGAGGGAAAAACCATGGGGGGATGAGGAATCATCACTTCTCCAAGCCCCTCTTCCCACCTGAATCAGCAGGTATTCAGTTCCTATGGAATTTTTTTCTGTTTTGCACATTACCTCCAAGAACACTGAGCCCTTTTTTCTAATACATGAACTTGGAGCTGAGTTCCGCCCAAGCCCAGTGACTTCACAGAGAACTTAAATGGACTTTGGGTCAACAAGGAAACCTGTGAAACATCTCCCTGCTGAGAGTTCCCTCAGAATTCGTTACCAAATTGATGCAGAAGCAGCAGATCCGGAACCTCCCGTGTGGAGAGAGGAACAAAGAAAGCTCTGCAAACAAAAGCAGAGTCACCTGCCTGAGCATCAGCTCAGCAAACAGTTTAAGATGCCCTCCAGACATCCCAGACTCCTCTGTTTTCACTGAGACAACACACAACCTGCCACAGCCAGGCTGGAATATTAATATTTAACTGAGAGGAAATCCACGATAGCTCTGGAAATATCCTGGCTCTGGATATGATAATGCTGCTGTTATCTAAACCACCATTTACATTTCCCACAAGAAATCAGGGCTGCACAGCCACCAGAGCTGCCTCTGCTCCTGCCTCACACAGCCTGGGGAGCTGGAAAAGCTGCAGCAGCTTCTGTGTGAGCCACAGGAATTCATCAGGAGGGCACTGATGAGTTCAGTGGTGCAGAGCCAGGCACTGGGACACACCCAAAGCCAGGGAGCATTCCTGGTTTAGGGATGTTCCCATCACCTCAGAGTTCTCACCCTGGACAGCAGGAGAGAATCTCCCTGCCAAACAGGACTAAAATAATTGTGTGGATGTGCCCTCCATGGTGTGGTTTTCCAGTGTGTGTGCTTGGGAATGAATCAAACCCATGCTCAAAATGGTAAATTTAACCCTGCACTGGTGCTGGTTACCGGTGCAGGGATGCAGGAAATCAAACCACCATTCCCTCACTCACTGGTACAGAGCAGCTCCAGCCTGAGGCCCCCAGGATTGGTGTCAGTGGAAAAACTTGTTGGAGTAAGATCTGAAATGCTCAAGTAACTCCAACAAAGCCCCTTCAGAGGCTGCCTGGAGAAATCAGTGTCATTAACCACCTCTGGAAAGACATTAACAAAGACTTCCTAGAAATTATTAAACACCACAGGTGTGCTGGATATTCCCCTTCTCTGGAGCTTAATCCCAATCCAGGAGCTGGATGCTTGTCTGCTCCCCTTGGGCTATTTTCACTGACACAGCTGCAGAGCAGCTCCAGTGATTGTGTTCCACAGCCTGCACCGAGGCAGAAAGGTCTTGATAGTTATTATTTAAAACCTTAGAAATCTTAGAGCAGGTTGTCCAGAGCAGCTGTGGCTGCCCCTGCATCCCTGGCAGTGCCCAAAGCCAGGCTGGACAGGGCTTGGAGCAGCCTGGGACAGTGGGAGGTGACCCTGCCCATGGCAGGGGTGGCACTGGATGGGATTTATGGTCCTTCCAACCCAAACCTTTCTGTGACTCTATAAGACAGAGTCCACCACACTCACCACAACATCTGAACCACGCCAGTCTCCTTGGAACTCCACTGAAGCTTCCCTTTATCAACTTAAAAGGAATTATCACCAGCTTTTAGAAAACCTAACAATGAAGACTTAGAAGAAGAGATTCTTGGGTATTAACTTAAGCTCCTCCAATCTGTTCCAGTCATTTTCCCTTTTCACGTTCCATAATGACAATAATTCACTGGTATTAAATAGTTTTAATTATTATGGAGCTCTGATACAGTTTTATTTTTGAAATATAACAACTAATGGACTTTAATTCTAGTACTGAATCTTAAGCAGATACTTTTATTTCTCCATAGTTGCATTTAAATATAAAACCAGCATTCTGGTTCCATTACAGAATGGATGGAGGGACAAATGGTTTTGAAGAGAAAGAGGGCAGGCTTAGACTGGATACTGGGAAGGAATTGTTCCCTGTGAGGGTGGGGAGGGACTGGAAAAGATTTCCCAGAGAAGCTGTGGCTGCTCCTGGATCCCTGGCAGTGCCCAAGGTCAGGTTGGATGAGGCTCACCTGGGACAGTGAAGGTGTCCCTGCCATGGCAGGGGTGGCACTGGATGATCCTGAGGTTTCTCCCAGCCCAGCATACTTTGCCTCGATGACAATATAACAGCCAGTGAACTTTCATTCCCATCTGGAACCCCAGGCAGATGTTCTCATCCCTGCACAGCTGCCCTGAGGTACAATCCCCCCAGGTGTCCGAGCACACCCACGGCCACAGCCCATGGGACAATCCCTGCCATGGACACTGAGGGTCCCCGTGCCCAGCTCTGGGGGGTGGCAGGCACCACAGATTGCTGAGTGACCCAGTTCACTCGGGCTGAGCAGCTCCCCCAGGGACAACCATCTGCTCCTGTCCTAATTTATTCCATTAGTCACAGCCCACTACAAATCGCATTAACGGCGCTGGGCAGGGCTGGGCTGAGCTCCCCACACTGCACATTCAGAACTGACTGTGGGGTGGCACCTGCCCTGAGACCCCCAGAAATCCCTGACAGGCACCTCAGAGTCCCCATCTCCAAATTCTCCCCGAGAAAGGGCCAACCTGCAACCTGGCAATGGGGAAATCCCAAAGCAGCAAATGTGTTACAGGGGACACGTTCAGGACAAGAGGAAATGGCCTCAGGATGTGCCAGGGCAGGCTCAGGGTGGACATTGGGAGGAATTCCTTCATGGAAAGGGTTATTAAATATTGGCAGGGCCTACCCAGGCGGGTTTGGAGTGCCCATCCCTGGAGGTGTCCCAGGAAGGCCTGGCTGTGGCATTCAGGGCTCTGGGCTGGGGACAAGGTGGGGATCAGGCACAGGGTGGATTCTGTGACCTTGGAGGGCTTTTCCAACTGAAATGATCCTGTGAAGTCCTTAACAACCTGTACCAGGAGAATATGGGAAAGGGGAACAAAGGCTGGAAAAAAAAATATAACTTAAGCTGACCTTATTTTAATACAACTATGAAACTAAACTCAGTCCCAGACGGAGTACCACGGAGATTTGGTTTACAGCTGACTTGTAAATAAAGCCCCAAAGCCTTGTCCTTCCAGCAGAGCTTCAATGCCTGCTGTCAGCTCTGAGGAACAGGGAGCAGCAGATTTTCCAGATGTTTCTCTTCCCTTTCCAGCACACAATGCACACCATCCCCAAATACTGAGCTGCCTCATGGCAAGTCTGTCCCACTGAGTGCAGAACTGAGATACGTGACAGAAGGGCTGAGTGGTTTGTTTGCTTCTTTTCTAATTAAAAACTATCTTGGTGATTTAAATGGCATTTTGCAATCTAATTTACTGGGTAGTTTTGCAATGGACATTAAGTGCCATAAATAGAAACCCTCCATGGGTAGCAGTTGATAACTGAAGAGCACCAAACACAGTCCCCTGTGATGCCATCCCACAATCTGGCACCCTGCTCCTGTCCCTGGATGGATGGGGTGACAGCAGGTCAGCTATGCAGTGCAGGACCACATCCCAAATCCAGCCTCCCAGTCAAGCTCCATCACATCCTGCTCAGCTTTACCCAAAGCCAGACGTGCCTTTTCATGTCCAGTCACTAAAGTCACTAAAATCATTTGTGATAAGCTGAGCAAAGCAGGAATCAACAGGGCTGAGAGGAAAATAACAGTGACAAGATGGAAGATCTGTAACCAAACGAGGAGAGCAAAGTCTGGAAAGCCATGGGGATGGAATAAACTGTGTCTGCTCCTCCTGCTGGGGAGAGGCACGAGGGGCCAACAGAGAGGGGCACACAGAGCTTCACTTCCCAGGGAGCTGCCCTGACACTCCAGAGCAATGAAGAACCAATGTGCACCAGCCAGGGTTTCAGAGAAGGGACTTAATAGCAGAATATTTGCTGAACACGACAGAAATTAATCCACAGCTTGTTACCACACACAGGTAATGCCCAGCAGAATTCTAGCCAAACCAAAGGATTGGATTATCATGTGCCAGCCCAGCACCTCATCAGAAATTCCTCTCCTGCTGCCTCCACACTGAGCAACACACCCAGAGTACCAGATTCACCCTAAAACCCACTGCCCAAACCCCTCAGTTTGCTTTAACACCACAAAGGCAGCATCCTCCAACACCACAACTCATGGAATATCCTGCTCTGGCCTTTTTAATCAATCCACTCTGTGCATCCTAAACAACAGCATTTCCACATACTGAGAGCAGGAAAACAAACTCCCAAAACTGAAGACAGTCCTAAATTCTTTAGTTCAGCATCCAAGTCAATCCTGCAGTGAGCAGAACGACCCATCCCCTTCTCCCTACGACTTCCATCTCCTGCTGGAGGTGAATTGAGGATTTATCAGGGCCCAGAAGAAGCTGGCCAGGGATGCCCAGCTGCAGCATTGCATGGGATGCAACACTCACCCATCTTCTCGGGCTCGTCGGGGCCGGTGCCAGCGATGCAGCTGCTCTCCAGGCCATAGGTGGGATCCACCTTTCCAGAGGCTCGAGCTGCTTCCTGCACTTTCTTCACGTGGGCTTCCACCAGCTCCAGGGGCACCTCCTCTCTGACCCGGGAAAACTCCTCTGTGGGACACGACACAGAAAATGAGCCATTCTGGGGCTTCTGCAGCACATTAAATCATGTTTTCTCTGAGCAGTGTGCAGGTAAACCCTGGGGCAAAGGGAATTCTCAAATATCTGAGTTCCTTCCTGTCACACAAGGTGGCTGATTTGTCCTTAAAGGTGGCAGAAGAGTCCCTTTCCGATTACATAAAACAGTGGTTTACATGGAAAAACAAGGAAAAAATTGAAAGGGGCAGGCAGACACGGGTGAGAGGGACACCACAGCGTGAGGGGGACACCACAGCGTGAGGGGGACACCACAGCGTGAGGGGGACACCACAGCGTGAGGGGGACACCACAGCGTGAGGGGGACACCACAGCGTGAGGGGG